>JANJGN010000861.1:0-252000 GCA_026770705.1 Isurus oxyrinchus | reverse complement strand
CCAACAAATTCAACAACAACCTCGAAATTGAAAAACACCAACAAATTCAACAACAACCTCAACATTGAAAAATAACAACAACCTCAACATTGAAAAACAACAACAACCTCAACATTGAAAAACACCAACAAATTCAACAACAACCTCAACATTGAAAAATAACGACAACCTCAACATTGAAAAACAACAACAACCTCAACATTGAAAAACACCAACAAATTCAACAACAACCTCAACATTGAAAAACAACAACAACCTCAACATAAAAAACACCAACAAAGTCAACAACAACTTCAACATTGAAAAACACCAGCAAATTCAACAACAACCTCGACATTGAAAAACACCATCAAATTCAACAACAACCTCAACATTGAAAAACAACAACAACCTCACATTGAAAAACACCAACAAATTCAATAACAACCTCAACATTGAAAAACACAATCAAATTCAACAATAACCTCAACATTGAAAAACAACAACAACCTCAACATTGAAAAACACCAACAAATTCAACAACAACCTCAACATTGAAAAACACCAACAAATTCAACAAAACCTCAACATTGAAAAACAACAACAACCTCAACATTGAAAAACACCAACAAATTCAACAACAACCTCAACATTGAAAAACAACAACAACATCAATGTTGAAAAACACCAACAAATTCAACAACAACCTCAACAGTGAAAAACACCAACAAATTCAGCAACAACCTCAGCATTGAAAAACAACAACAACCTCAACATTGAAAAACACCAACAAATTCAACAACAACCTCAACATTGAAAAACAACAACAACTTCAACATTGAAAAACACCAACAAATTCAACAACAACCTCGAAATTGAAAAACACCAACAAATTCAACAACAACCTCAACATTGAAAAATAACAACAACCTCAACATTGAAAAACAACAACAACCTCAACATGGAAAAACACCAACAAATTCAACAACAACCTCAACATTGAAAAACAACAACAACCTGAACATAAAAAACACCAACAAATTCAACAACAACTTCAACATTGAAAAACACCAACAAATTCAACAACAACCTCGACATTGGAAAACACCATCAAATTCAACAACAACCTCAACATTGAAAAACACCAACAAATTCAACAACAACCTCAACATTTAAAAACGCCAACAAATTCAACAACAACCTCCACATTGAACAACAACAGCAAGCTCAACATTGGAAAACACCAACAAATTCAACAACAACCTCAACATTGAAAAACAACAACAACCTCAAAATTGAAAAACACCAACAAATTCAACAACAACCTCAACATTTAAAAACACCAACAAATTCAACAACAACCTCAACATTGAAAAACACCAACAAATTCAACAACAACCTCAACATTGAAAAACACCAACAAATTCAACAACAACCTCAACATTGAAAAACACCAACAAATTCAACAACAACCTCAACATTGAAAAACACCAACAAATTCAACAACAAACTCAACATTGAAAAACACCAACAAATTCAACAACAACCTCAACATTGAAATAGAACAACAACCACAACATTGAAAAACACCAACAAATTCAACAACAACGTCGACATTGGAAAACACCATCAAATTCAACAACAACCTCAACATTGAAAAACACCAACAAATTCAACAACAACCTCAACATTTAAAAACGCCAACAAATTCAACAACAGCCTCCACATTGAACAACAACAACAACCTCAACATTGAAAAACACCAACAAATTCAACAACAACTTCAACATTGAAAAACACCAACAAATTCAACAACAACCTCAACATTTAAAAACACCAACAAATTCAACAACAACCTCAACATTGAAAAACAACAACAACCTCAACATTTTAAAACACCAACAAATTCAACAACAACCTCAACATTGAAAAACAACAACAACCTCAACATTGGAAAACACCAAAAAATTCAACAACAACTTCAACATTGAAAAACACCAACAAATTCAACAACAACCTCGAAATTGAAAAACACCAACAAATTCAACAACAACCTCAACATTGAAAAATAACAACGACCTCAACATTGAAAAACAACAACAACCTCAACATTGAAAAACACCAACAAATTCAACAACAACTTCAACATTGAAAAACACCAACAAATTCAGCAACAACCTCGACATTGAAAAACAGCATCAAATTCAACAACAACCTCAAAATTGAAAAACAACAACAACCTCAACATTGAAAAACACCAACAAATTCAACAACAACCTCAACATTGAAAAACAGCAATAACCTCAACATTGAAAAACACCAACAAATTCAACAACAACCTCAACATTGTAAAACACCAACAAATTCAACAACAACCTCAACATTGAAAAACAACAACAACCTCAACATTGGAAAACACCAAAAAATTCAACAACAACCTCAACATTGAAAAACACCAACAAATTCAACAACAACATCAACATTGAAAAACAACAACAACCTCAACATTGATAAACACCAACAAATTCAACAACAAATTCAACATTGAACAACAACAACAACCTCAACATTGAAAAACACCAACAAATTCAACAACAACCTCAACATTGAAAAACAACAACAACCTCAACATTGAAAAACACCAACAAATTCAACAACAACCTCAACATTTAAAAACACCAACAACCTCAACATGGAAAAACACCAACAAATTCAACAACAACCTCAACATTGAAAAACAACAACAACCTCAACATAAAAAACACCAACAAATTAAACAACAACTTCAACATTGAAAAACACCAACAAATTCAACAACAACCTCGACATTGGAAAACACCATCAAATTCAACAACAACCTCAACATTGAAAAACACCAACAAATTCAACAACAACCTCAGCATTTAAAAACGCCAACAAATTCAACAACAGCCTCCACATTGAACAACAACAACAACCTCAACATTGAAAAACACCAACAAATTCAACAACAACTTCAACATTGAAAAACACCAACAAATTCAACAACAACCTCAACATTTAAAAACACCAACAAATTCAACAACAACCTCAACATTGAAAAACAACAACAACCTCAACATTTTAAAACACCAACAAATTCAACAACAACCTCAACATTGAAAAACAACAACAACCTCAACATTGGAAAACACCAAAAAATTCAACAACAACTTCAACATTGAAAAACACCAACAAATTCAACAACAACCTCGAAATTGAAAAACACCAACAAATTCAACAACAACCTCAACATTGAAAAATAACAACAACCTCAACATTGAAAAACAACAACAACCTCAACATTGAAAAACACCAACAAATTCAACAACAACTTCAACATTGAAAAACACCAACAAATTCAGCAACAACCTCGACATTGAAAAACACCATCAAATTCAAAAACAACCTCAAAATTGAAAAACAACAACAACCTCAACATTGAAAAACACCAACAAATTCAACAACAACCTCAACATTGAAAAACAGCAATAACCTCAACATTGAAAAACACCAACAAATTCAACAACAACCTCAACATTGAAAAACAACAACAACCTCAACATTGAAAAACACCAACAAATTCAACAACAACTTCAACATTGAAAAACACCAACAAATTCAACAACAACCTCGAAATTGGAAAACACCAACAAATTCAACAACAACCTCAACATTGAAAAATAACAACAACCTCAACATTGAAAAACAACAACAACCTCAACATTGAGAAACGCCAACAAATTCAACAACAACCTCAACATTGAAAAACAACAACAACCTCAACATAAAAAACACCAACAAATTCAACTACAACTTCAACATTGAAAAACACCAACAAATTCAACAACAACCTCGACATTGAAAAACACAATCAAATTCAACAATAACCTCAACATTGAAAAACAACAACAACCTCAACATTGAAAAACACCAACAAATTCAACAACAACCTCAACATTGAAAAACACCAACAAATTCAACAAAACCTCAACATTGAAAAACAACAACAACCTCAACATTGAAAAACACCAACAAATTCAACAACAACCTCAACATTGAAAAACAACAACAACATCAATGATGAAAAACACCAACAAATTCAACAACAACCTCAACAGTGAAAAACACCAACAAATTCAACAACAACCTCAGCATTGAAAAACAACAACAACCTCAACATTGAAAAACACCAACAAATTCAACAACAACCTCAACATTGAAAAACAACAACAACCTCAACATTGAAAAACACCAACAAATTCAACAACAACTTCAACATTGAAAAACACCAACAAATTCAACAACAACCTCGAAATTGAAAAACACCAACAAATTCAACAACAACCTCAACATTGAAAAATAACAACAACCTCAACATTGAAAAACAACAACAACCTCAACATGGAAAAACACCAACAAATTCAACAACAACCTCAACATTGAAAAACAACAACAACCTGAACATAAAAAACACCAACAAATTCAACAACAACTTCAACATTGAAAAACACCAACAAATTCAACAACAACCTCGACATTGGAAAACACCATCAAATTCAACAACAACCTCAACATTGAAAAACACCAACAAATTCAACAACAACCTCAACATTTAAAAACGCCAACAAATTCAACAACAACCTCCACATTGAACAACAACAGCAAGCTCAACATTGGAAAACACCAACAAATTCAACAACAACCTCAACATTGAAAAACAACAACAACCTCAACATTGAAAAACACCAACAAATTCAACAACAAACTCAACATTTAAAAACACCAACAAATTCAACAACAACCTCAACATTGAAAAACACCAACAAATTCAACAACAACCTCAACATTGAAAAACACCAACAAATTCAACAACAACCTCAACATTGAAAAACACCAACAAATTCAACAACAACCTCAACATTCAAAAACACCAACAAATTCAACAACAAACTCAACATTGAAAAACACCAACAAATTCAACAACAACCTCAACATTGAAATAGAACAACAACCACAACATTGAAAAACACCAACAAATTCAACAACAACGTCGACATTGGAAAACACCATCAAATTCAACAACAACCTCAACATTGAAAAACACCAACAAATTCAACAACAACCTCAACATTTAAAAACGCCAACAAATTCAACAACAGCCTCCACATTGAACAACAACAACAACCTCAACATTGAAAAACACCAACAAATTCAACAACAACTTCAACATTGAAAAACACCAACAAATTCAACAACAACCTCAACATTTAAAAACACCAACAAATTCAACAACAACCTCAACATTGAAAAACAACAACAACCTCAACATTTTAAAACACCAACAAATTCAACAACAACCTCAACATTGAAAAACAACAACAACCTCAACATTGGAAAACACCAAAAAATTCAACAACAACTTCAACATTGAAAAACACCAACAAATTCAACAACAACCTCGAAATTGAAAAACACCAACAAATTCAACAACAACCTCAACATTGAAAAATAACAACGACCTCAACATTGAAAAACAACAACAACCTCAACATTGAAAAACACCAACAAATTCAACAACAACTTCAACATTGAAAAACACCAACAAATTCAGCAACAACCTCGACATTGAAAAACACCATCAAATTCAACAACAACCTCAAAATTGAAATACAACAACAACCTCAACATTGAAAAACACCAACAAATTCAACAACAACCTCAACATTGAAAAACAGCAATAACCTCAACATTGAAAAACACCAACAAATTCAACAACAACCTCAACATTGTAAAACACCAACAAATTCAACAACAACCTCAACATTGAAAAACAACAACAACCTCAACATTGGAAAACACCAAAAAATTCAACAACAACCTCAACATTGAAAAACACCAACAAATTCAACAACAACATCAACATTGAAAAACAACAACAACCGCAACATTGATAAACACCAACAAATTCAACAACAAATTCAACATTGAACAACAACAACAACCTCAACATTGAAAAACACCAACAAATTCAACAACAACCTCAACATTGAAAAACAACAACAACCTCAACATTGAAAAACACCAACAAATTCAACAACAACCTCAACATTTAAAAACACCAACAACCTCAACATGGAAAAACACCAACAAATTCAACAACAACCTCAACATTGAAAAACAACAACAACCTCAACATAAAAAACACCAACAAATTAAACAACAACTTCAACATTGAAAAACACCAACAAATTCAACAACAACCTCGACATTGGAAAACACCATCAAATTCAACAACAACCTCAACATTGAAAAACACCAACAAATTCAACAACAACCTCAACATTTAAAAACGCCAACAAATTCAACAACAGCCTCCACATTGAACAACAACAACAACCTCAACATTGAAAAACACCAACAAATTCAACAACAACTTCAACATTGAAAAACACCAACAAATTCAACAACAACCTCAACATTTAAAAACACCAACAAATTCAACAACAACCTCAACATTGAAAAACAACAACAACCTCAACATTTTAAAACACCAACAAATTCAACAACAACCTCAACATTGAAAAACAACAACAACCTCAACATTGGAAAACACCAAAAAATTCAACAACAACTTCAACATTGAAAAACACCAACAAATTCAACAACAACCTCGAAATTGAAAAACACCAACAAATTCAACAACAACCTCAACATTGAAAAATAACAACAACCTCAACATTGAAAAACAACAACAACCTCAACATTGAAAAACACCAACAAATTCAACAACAACTTCAACATTGAAAAACACCAACAAATTCAGCAACAACCTCGACATTGAAAAACACCATCAAATTCAACAACAACCTCAAAATTGAAAAACAACAACAACCTCAACATTGAAAAACACCAACAAATTCAACAACAACCTCAACATTGAAAAACAGCAATAACCTCAACATTGAAAAACACCAACAAATTCAACAACAACTTCAACATTGAAAAACACCAACAAATTCAACAACAACCTCAACATTTAAAAACACCAACAAATTCAACAACAACTTCAACATTGAAAAACACCAACAAATTCAACAACATCTTCGACATTGAAAAACACCAACAAATTCAACAACAACCTCAACATTGAAAAACAACAACAACCTCAACATTGTAAAACACCAACAAATTCAACAACAACCTCAACATTGAAA
Organism: Isurus oxyrinchus; assembly: GCA_026770705.1. Classification (NCBI taxonomy): domain Eukaryota; kingdom Metazoa; phylum Chordata; class Chondrichthyes; order Lamniformes; family Lamnidae; genus Isurus; species Isurus oxyrinchus. Next base: position 244,786 of record JANJGN010000861.1, on the reverse strand, counting down.
AACAACAACAACCTCAACATTGTAAAACACCAACAAATTCAACAACAACCTCAACATTGAAAAACAACAGCAACCTCAAAATTGGAAAACACCAAAAAATTCAACAACAACTTCAACATTGAAAAACACCAACAAATTCAACAACAACCTCGAAATTGAAAAACACCAACAAATTCAACAACAACCTCAACATTAAAAAATAACAACAACCTCAACATTGAAAAACAACAACAACCTCAACATTGAAAAACACCAACAAATTCAACAACAACTTCAACATTGAAAGACACCAACAAATTCAGCAACTACCTCGACATTGAAAAACACCATCAAATTCAACAACAACCTCAACATTGAAAAACAACAACAACTTCAACATTGAAAAACACCAACAAATTCAACAACAACCTCAACATTGAAAAACAACAATAACCTCAACATTGAAAAACACCAACAAATTCAACAACAACTTCAACATTGAAAAACACCAACAAATTCAACAACAACCTCAACATTGAAAAAAACCAACAAATTCAACAACAACTTCAACATTGAAAAACACCAACAAATTCAACAACATCCTCGACATTGAAAAACACCAACAAATGCAACAACAACCTCAACATTGAAAAACTACAACAACCTCAACATTGAAAAACACCAACAAATACAACAACAACCTCAACATTGAAAAACAACAACAACCTCAACATTGAAAAACACCAACAAATTCAACAACAACCTCAACATTGAAAACACCAACAAATTCAACAACAACCTCAACATTTAAAAACACCAACAAATTCAACAACAACCTCAACATTGAAAAACACCAACAAATTCAACAACAACCTCAACAATGAAAAACACCAACAAATTCAACAACAACCTCAACATTGAAAAACACCAACAAATTCAACAACAACCTCAACATTCAAAAACACCAACAAATTCAACAACAAACTCAACATTGAAAAACACCAACAAATTCAACAACAACCTCAACATTGAAATAGAACAACAACCACAACATTGAAAAACACCAACAAATTCAACAACAACGTCGACATTGGAAAACACCATCAAATTCAACAACAACCTCAACATTGAAAAACACCAACAAATTCAACAACAACCTCAACATTTAAAAACGCCAACAAATTCAACAACAGCCTCCACATTGAACAACAACAACAACCTCAACATTGAAAAACACCAACAAATTCAACAACAACTTCAACATTGAAAAACACCAACAAATTCAACAACAACCTCAACATTTAAAAACACCAACAAATTCAACAACAACCTCAACATTGAAAAACAACAACAACCTCAACATTTTAAAACACCAACAAATTCAACAACAACCTCAACATTGAAAAACAACAACAACCTCAACATTGGAAAACACCAAAAAATTCAACAACAACTTCAACATTGAAAAACACCAACAAATTCAACAACAACCTCGAAATTGAAAAACACCAACAAATTCAACAACAACCTCAACATTGAAAAATAACAACGACCTCAACATTGAAAAACAACAACAACCTCAACATTGAAAAACACCAACAAATTCAACAACAACTTCAACATTGAAAAACACCAACAAATTCAGCAACAACCTCGACATTGAAAAACACCATCAAATTCAACAACAACCTCAAAATTGAAAAACAACAACAACCTCAACATTGAAAAACACCAACAAATTCAACAACAACCTCAACATTGAAAAACAGCAATAACCTCAACATTGAAAAACACCAACAAATTCAACAACAACCTCAACATTGTAAAACACCAACAAATTCAACAACAACCTCAACATTGAAAAACAACAACAACCTCAACATTGGAAAACACCAAAAAATTCAACAACAACCTCAACATTGAAAAACACCAACAAATTCAACAACAACATCAACATTGAAAAACAACAACAACCGCAACATTGATAAACACCAACAAATTCAACAACAAATTCAACATTGAACAACAACAACAACCTCAACATTGAAAAACACCAACAAATTCAACAACAACCTCAACATTGAAAAACAACAACAACCTCAACATTGAAAAACACCAACAAATTCAACAACAACCTCAACATTTAAAAACACCAACAACCTCAACATGGAAAAACACCAACAAATTCAACAACAACCTCAACATTGAAAAACAACAACAACCTCAACATAAAAAACACCAACAAATTAAACAACAACTTCAACATTGAAAAACACCAACAAATTCAACAACAACCTCGACATTGGAAAACACCATCAAATTCAACAACAACCTCAACATTGAAAAACACCAACAAATTCAACAACAACCTCAACATTTAAAAACGCCAACAAATTCAACAACAGCCTCCACATTGAACAACAACAACAACCTCAACATTGAAAAACACCAACAAATTCAACAACAACTTCAACATTGAAAAACACCAACAAATTCAACAACAACCTCAACATTTAAAAACACCAACAAATTCAACAACAACCTCAACATTGAAAAACAACAACAACCTCAACATTTTAAAACACCAACAAATTCAACAACAACCTCAACATTGAAAAACAACAACAACCTCAACATTGGAAAACACCAAAAAATTCAACAACAACTTCAACATTGAAAAACACCAACAAATTCAACAACAACCTCGAAATTGAAAAACACCAACAAATTCAACAACAACCTCAACATTGAAAAATAACAACAACCTCAACATTGAAAAACAACAACAACCTCAACATTGAAAAACACCAACAAATTCAACAACAACTTCAACATTGAAAAACACCAACAAATTCAGCAACAACCTCGACATTGAAAAACACCATCAAATTCAACAACAACCTCAAAATTGAAAAACAACAACAACCTCAACATTGAAAAACAACAACAAATTCAACAACAACCTCAACATTGAAAAACAGCAATAACCTCAACATTGAAAAACACCAACAAATTCAACAACAACTTCAACATTGAAAAACACCAACAAATTCAACAACAACCTCAACATTTAAAAACACCAACAAATTCAACAACAACTTCAACATTGAAAAACACCAACAAATTCAACAACATCCTCGACATTGAAAAACACCAACAAATTCAACAACAACCTCAACATTGAAAAACAACAACAACCTCAACATTGTAAAACACCAACAAATTCAACAACAACCTCAACATTGAAAAACAACAACAACCTCAACATTGTAAAACACCAACAAATTCAACAACAACCTCAACATTGAAAAACAACAGCAACCTCAAAATTGGAAAACACCAAAAAATTCAACAACAACTTCAACATTGAAAAACACCAACAAATTCAACAACAACCTCGAAATTGAAAAACACCAACAAATTCAACAACAACCTCAACATTAAAAAATAACAACAACCTCAACATTGAAAAACAACAACAACCTCAACATTGAAAAACACCAACAAATTCAACAACAACTTCAACATTGAAAGACACCAACAAATTCAGCAACTACCTCGACATTGAAAAACACCATCAAATTCAACAACAACCTCAACATTGAAAAACAACAACAACCTCAACATTGAAAAACACCAACAAATTCAACAACAACCTCAACATTGAAAAACAACAATAACCTCAACATTGAAAAACACCAACAAATTCAACAACAACTTCAACATTGAAAAACACCAACAAATTCAACAACAACCTCAACATTGAAAAAAACCAACAAATTCAACAACAACTTCAACATTGAAAAACACCAACAAATTCAACAACATCCTCGACATTGAAAAACACCAACAAATGCAACAACAACCTCAACATTGAAAAACTACAACAACCTCAACATTGAAAAACACCAACAAATACAACAACAACCTCAACATTGAAAAACAACAACAACCTCAACATTGAAAAACACCAACAAATTCAACAACAACCTCAACATTGAAAACACCAACAAATTCAACAACAACCTCGAAATTGAAAAACACCAACAAATTCGACAACAACCTCAACATTGAAAAACAACAACAACCTGAACATTGAAAAACACCAACAAATTCAACAACAACCTCAGCATTGAAAAACAACGACAACCTCAACATTGAAAAACACTAATATATTCAACGACAACCTCAACATTTAAAAACACCAACAAATTCAACAACAGCCTCAACATTGAAAAACAACAACAACCTCAACATTGTAAAACACCAACAAATTCAACAACAACCTCAACATTGAAAAACAAAAAAAACCTCAACATTGTAAAACACCAACAAATTCAACAACAACCTCAACATTGAAAAACAACAACAACCTCAACATTGGAAAACACCAAAAAATTCAACAACAACCTCAACATTGAAAAACACCAACAAATTCAACAACAACATCAACATTGAAAAACAACAACAACCTCAACATTGATAAACACCAACAAATTCAACAACAAATTCAACATTGAACAACAACAACAACCTCAACATTGAAAAACACCAACAAATTCAACAACAACCTCAACATTGAAAAACAACAACAACCTCAACATTGAAAAACACCAACAAATTCAACAACAACCTCAACATTTAAAAACACCAACAACCTCAACATGGAAAAACACCAACAAATTCAACAACAACCTCAACATTGAAAAACAACAACAACCTCAACATAAAAAACACCAACAAATTAAACAACAACTTCAACATTGAAAAACACCAACAAATTCAACAACAACCTCGACATTGGAAAACACCATCAAATTCAACAACAACCTCAACATTGAAAAACACCAACAAATTCAACAACAACCTCAACATTTAAAAACGCCAACAAATTCAACAACAGCCTCCACATTGAACAACAACAACAACCTCAACATTGGAAAACACCAACAAATTCAACAACAACCTCAACATTGAAAAACAACAACAAATTCAACAACAGCTTCAACATTGAGAAACACCAACAAATTCAACAACAACCTCGACATTGGAAAACACCAACAAATTCAACAACAACCTCAACATTGAAAAACTACAACAACCTCAACATTGAAAAACACCAACAAATGCAACAACAACCTCAACATTGAAAAACAACAACAACCTCAACATTGATAAACACCAACAAATTCAACAACAACCTCAACATTGAAAACACCAACAAATTCAACAACATCCTCAACATTGAAAAACAACAACAACCTCAACATTGAAAAACAACAACAACCTGAACATTGAAAAACACCAACCAATTCAACAACAACCTCAACATTGAAAAACAACAACAACCTCAACATTGAAAAACACCAACAAATTCAACAACAACTTCAACATTGAAAAACACCAACAAATTCAACAACAACCTCAACATTGAAAAACAACAACAACCTCAACATTGAAAAACACCAACAAATTCAACAACAACCCCAACATTGAAAAACACCAACAAATTCAACATAAAGATCAACATTTAAAAACGCCAACAAATTCAACAACAACCACAACATTGAAAAACACCAACAAATTCAACAACAACCTCAACATTGAAAAACAACAACAACCTCAACATTGAAAAACACCATCAAATTCAACAACAACCTCAACATTGAAAAACAACAACAACCTCAACATTGAAAAACACCAAGAAATTCAACAACAACCTCAACATTCAAAAACACCAACAAATTCAACAACAACCTCAGCATTGAAAAACAACAACAACCTCAACATTGAAAAACACCAACAAATTCAACAACAACCTCAACATTGAAAAACAACAAGAACCTCAACATTGAAAAACACCAATATATTCAACAACAACCTCAACATTTATAAACACCAACAAATTCAACAACAACCTCAACATTGAAAAACAACAACAACCTCAACATTGAAAAACACCAACAAATTCAACAACAACCTCAACATTGAAAAACAACAATAAACTCAACATTGAAAAACACCAACAAATTCAACAACAACTTCAACATTGAAAAACACCAACAAATTCAACAACAACCTCAACATTTAAAAACACCAACAAATTCAACAACAACCTCAACATTGAAAAACAACAACAACCTCAACATTTTAAAACACCAACAAATTCAACAACAACCTCAACATTGAAAAACAACAACAACCTCCACATTGGAAAACACCAAAAAATTCAACAACAACTTCAACATTGAAAAACACCAACAAATTCAACAACAACCTCGAAATTGAAAAACACCAACAAATTCAACAACAACCTCAACATTGAAAAATAACAACAACCTCAACATTGAAAAACAACAACAACCTCAACATTGAAAAACACCAACAAATTCAACAACAACTTCAACATTGAAAAACACCAACAAATTCAGCAACAACCTCGACATTGAAAAACACCATCAAATTCAACAACAACCTCAAAATTGAAAAACAACAACAACCTCAACATTGAAAAACACCAACAAATTCAACAACAACCTCAACATTGAAAAACAACAATAACCTCAACATTGAAAAACACCAACAAATTCAACAACAACTTCAACATTGAAAAACACCAACAAATTCAACAACAACCTCAACATTTAAAAACACCAACAAATTCAACAACAACCTCAACATTGAAAAACACCAACAAATTCAACAACAACTTCAACATTGAAAAACACCAACAAATTCAACAACATCCTCGACATTGAAAAACACCAACAAATTCAACAACAACCTCAACATTGAAAAACAACAACAACCTCAACATTGTAAAACACCAACAAATTCAACAACAACCTCAACATTGAAAAACAACAGCAACCTCAACATTGGAAAACACCAAAAAATTCAACAACAACTTCAACATTGAAAAACACCAACAAATTCAACAACAACCTCGAAATTGAAAAACACCAACAAATTCAACAACAACCTGAACATTAAAAAATAACAACAACCTCAACATTGAAAAACCACAACAACCTCAACATTGAAAAACACCAACAAATTCAACAACAACTTCAACATTGAAAAACACCAACAAATTCAGCAACTACCTCGACATTGAAAAACAGCATCAAATTCAACAACAACCTCAACATTGAAAAACAACAACAACCTCAACATTGAAAAACACCAACAAATTCAACAACAACCTCAACATTGAAAAACAACAATAACCTCAACATTGAAAAACACCAACAAATTCAACAACAACTTCAACATTGAAAAACACCAACAAATTCAACAACAACCTCAACATTGAAAAAAACCAACAAATTCAACAACAACTTCAACATTGAAAAACACCAACAAATTCAACAACATCCTCGACATTGAAAAACACCAACAAATGCAACAACAACCTCAACATTGAAAAACTACAACAACCTCAACATTGAAAAACACCAACAAATACAACAACAACCTCAACATTGAAAAACAACAACAACCTCAACATTGAAAAACACCAACAAATTCAACAACAACCTCAACATTGAAAACACCAACAAATTCAACAACAACCTCGAAATTGAAAAACACCAACAAATTCGACAACAACCTCAACATTGAAAAACAACAACAACCTGAACATTGAAAAACACCAACAAATTCAACAACAACCTCAGCATTGAAAAACAACGACAACCTCAACATTGAAAAACACCAATATATTCAACGACAACCTCAACATTTAAAAACACCAACAAATTCAACAACAGCCTCAACATTGAAAAACAACAACAACCTCAACATTGTAAAACACCAACAAATTCAACAACAACCTCAACATTGAAAAACAAAAACAACCTCAACATTGTAAAACACCAACAAATTCAACAACAACCTCAACATTGAAAAACAACAACAACCTCAACATTGGAAAACACCAACAAATTCAACAACAACCTCAACATTGAAAAACACCAACAAATTCAACAACAACATCAACATTGAAAAACAACAACAACCTCAACATTGATAAACACCAACAAATTCAAGAACAAATTCAACATTGAACAACAACAACAACCTCAACATTGAAAAACACCAACAAATTCAACAACAACCTCAACATTGAAAAACAACAACAACCTCAACATTGAAAAACACCAACAAATTCAACAACAACCTCAACATTTAAAAACACCAACAAATTCAACGAACAACCTCAACATTGAAAAACACCAACAAATTCAACAAAAACTTCAACATTGAAAAACACCAACAAATTCAATAACAACCTCGACATTGAAAAACACCAACAAATTCAACAACAACCTCGAAATTGAAAAACACCAACAAATTCAACAACAACCTCAACATTGAAAAATAACAACGACCTCAACATTGAAAAACAACAACAACCTCAACATTGAAAAACACCAACAAATTCAACAACAACTTCAACATTGAAAAACACCAACAAATTCAGCAACAACCTCGACATTGAAAAACACCATCAAATTCAACAACAACCTCAAAATTGAAATACAACAACAACCTCAACATTGAAAAACACCAACAAATTCAACAACAACCTCAACATTGAAAAACAGCAATAACCTCAACATTGAAAAACACCAACAAATTCAACAACAACCTCAACATTGTAAAACACCAACAAATTCAACAACAACCTCAACATTGAAAAACAACAACAACCTCAACATTGGAAAACACCAAAAAATTCAACAACAACCTCAACATTGAAAAACACCAACAAATTCAACAACAACATCAACATTGAAAAACAACAACAACCGCAACATTGATAAACACCAACAAATTCAACAACAAATTCAACATTGAACAACAACAACAACCTCAACATTGAAAAACACCAACAAATTCAACAACAACCTCAACATTGAAAAACAACAACAACCTCAACATTGAAAAACACCAACAAATTCAACAACAACCTCAACATTTAAAAACACCAACAACCTCAACATGGAAAAACACCAACAAATTCAACAACAACCTCAACATTGAAAAACAACAACAACCTCAACATAAAAAACACCAACAAATTAAACAACAACTTCAACATTGAAAAACACCAACAAATTCAACAACAACCTCGACATTGGAAAACACCATCAAATTCAACAACAACCTCAACATTGAAAAACACCAACAAATTCAACAACAACCTCAACATTTAAAAACGCCAACAAATTCAACAACAGCCTCCACATTGAACAACAACAACAACCTCAACATTGAAAAACACCAACAAATTCAACAACAACTTCAACATTGAAAAACACCAACAAATTCAACAACAACCTCAACATTTAAAAACACCAACAAATTCAACAACAACCTCAACATTGAAAAACAACAACAACCTCAACATTTTAAAACACCAACAAATTCAACAACAACCTCAACATTGAAAAACAACAACAACCTCAACATTGGAAAACACCAAAAAATTCAACAACAACTTCAACATTGAAAAACACCAACAAATTCAACAACAACCTCGAAATTGAAAAACACCAACAAATTCAACAACAACCTCAACATTGAAAAATAACAACAACCTCAACATTGAAAAACAACAACAACCTCAACATTGAAAAACACCAACAAATTCAACAACAACTTCAACATTGAAAAACACCAACAAATTCAGCAACAACCTCGACATTGAAAAACACCATCAAATTCAACAACAACCTCAAAATTGAAAAACAACAACAACCTCAACATTGAAAAACACCAACAAATTCAACAACAACCTCAACATTGAAAAACAGCAATAACCTCAACATTGAAAAACACCAACAAATTCAACAACAACTTCAACATTGAAAAACACCAACAAATTCAACAACAACCTCAACATTTAAAAACACCAACAAATTCAACAACAACTTCAACATTGAAAAACACCAACAAATTCAACAACATCCTCGACATTGAAAAACACCAACAAATTCAACAACAACCTCAACATTGAAAAACAACAACAACCTCAACATTGTAAAACACCAACAAATTCAACAACAACCTCAACATTGAAAAACAACAACAACCTCAACATTGTAAAACACCAACAAATTCAACAACAACCTCAACATTGAAAAACAACAGCAACCTCAAAATTGGAAAACACCAAAAAATTCAACAACAACTTCAACATTGAAAAACACCAACAAATTCAACAACAACCTCGAAATTGAAAAACACCAACAAATTCAACAACAACCTCAACATTAAAAAATAACAACAACCTCAACATTGAAAAACAACAACAACCTCAACATTGAAAAACACCAACAAATTCAACAACAACTTCAACATTGAAAGACACCAACAAATTCAGCAACTACCTCGACATTGAAAAACACCATCAAATTCAACAACAACCTCAACATTGAAAAACAACAACAACCTCAACATTGAAAAACACCAACAAATTCAACAACAACCTCAACATTGAAAAACAACAATAACCTCAACATTGAAAAACACCAACAAATTCAACAACAACTTCAACATTGAAAAACACCAACAAATTCAACAACAACCTCAACATTGAAAAAAACCAACAAATTCAACAACAACTTCAACATTGAAAAACACCAACAAATTCAACAACATCCTCGACATTGAAAAACACCAACAAATGCAACAACAACCTCAACATTGAAAAACTACAACAACCTCAACATTGAAAAACACCAACAAATACAACAACAACCTCAACATTGAAAAACAACAACAACCTCAACATTGAAAAACACCAACAAATTCAACAACAACCTCAACATTGAAAACACCAACAAATTCAACAACAACCTCAACATTTAAAAACACCAACAAATTCAACAACAACCTCAACATTGAAAAACACCAACAAATTCAACAACAACCTCAACATTGAAAAACACCAACAAATTCAACAACAACCTCAACATTGAAAAACACCAACAAATTCAACAACAACCTCAACATTCAAAAACACCAACAAATTCAACAACAAACTCAACATTGAAAAACACCAACAAATTCAACAACAACCTCAACATTGAAATAGAACAACAACCACAACATTGAAAAACACCAACAAATTCAACAACAACGTCGACATTGGAAAACACCATCAAATTCAACAACAACCTCAACATTGAAAAACACCAACAAATTCAACAACAACCTCAACATTTAAAAACGCCAACAAATTCAACAACAGCCTCCACATTGAACAACAACAACAACCTCAACATTGAAAAACACCAACAAATTCAACAACAACTTCAACATTGAAAAACACCAACAAATTCAACAACAACCTCAACATTTAAAAACACCAACAAATTCAACAACAACCTCAACATTGAAAAACAACAACAACCTCAACATTTTAAAACACCAACAAATTCAACAACAACCTCAACATTGAAAAACAACAACAACCTCAACATTGGAAAACACCAAAAAATTCAACAACAACTTCAACATTGAAAAACACCAACAAATTCAACAACAACCTCGAAATTGAAAAACACCAACAAATTCAACAACAACCTCAACATTGAAAAATAACAACGACCTCAACATTGAAAAACAACAACAACCTCAACATTGAAAAACACCAACAAATTCAACAACAACTTCAACATTGAAAAACACCAACAAATTCAGCAACAACCTCGACATTGAAAAACACCATCAAATTCAACAACAACCTCAAAATTGAAAAACAACAACAACCTCAACATTGAAAAACACCAACAAATTCAACAACAACCTCAACATTGAAAAACAGCAATAACCTCAACATTGAAAAACACCAACAAATTCAACAACAACCTCAACATTGTAAAACACCAACAAATTCAACAACAACCTCAACATTGAAAAACAACAACAACCTCAACATTGGAAAACACCAAAAAATTCAACAACAACCTCAACATTGAAAAACACCAACAAATTCAACAACAACATCAACATTGAAAAACAACAACAACCGCAACATTGATAAACACCAACAAATTCAACAACAAATTCAACATTGAACAACAACAACAACCTCAACATTGAAAAACACCAACAAATTCAACAACAACCTCAACATTGAAAAACAACAACAACCTCAACATTGAAAAACACCAACAAATTCAACAACAACCTCAACATTTAAAAACACCAACAACCTCAACATGGAAAAACACCAACAAATTCAACAACAACCTCAACATTGAAAAACAACAACAACCTCAACATAAAAAACACCAACAAATTAAACAACAACTTCAACATTGAAAAACACCAACAAATTCAACAACAACCTCGACATTGGAAAACACCATCAAATTCAACAACAACCTCAACATTGAAAAACACCAACAAATTCAACAACAACCTCAACATTTAAAAACGCCAACAAATTCAACAACAGCCTCCACATTGAACAACAACAACAACCTCAACATTGAAAAACACCAACAAATTCAACAACAACTTCAACATTGAAAAACACCAACAAATTCAACAACAACCTCAACATTTAAAAACACCAACAAATTCAACAACAACCTCAACATTGAAAAACAACAACAACCTCAACATTTTAAAACACCAACAAATTCAACAACAACCTCAACATTGAAAAACAACAACAACCTCAACATTGGAAAACACCAAAAAATTCAACAACAACTTCAACATTGAAAAACACCAACAAATTCAACAACAACCTCGAAATTGAAAAACACCAACAAATTCAACAACAACCTCAACATTGAAAAATAACAACAACCTCAACATTGAAAAACAACAACAACCTCAACATTGAAAAACACCAACAAATTCAACAACAACTTCAACATTGAAAAACACCAACAAATTCAGCAACAACCTCGACATTGAAAAACACCATCAAATTCAACAACAACCTCAAAATTGAAAAACAACAACAACCTCAACATTGAAAAACACCAACAAATTCAACAACAACCTCAACATTGAAAAACAGCAATAACCTCAACATTGAAAAACACCAACAAATTCAACAACAACTTCAACATTGAAAAACACCAACAAATTCAACAACAACCTCAACATTTAAAAACACCAACAAATTCAACAACAACTTCAACATTGAAAAACACCAACAAATTCAACAACATCCTCGACATTGAAAAACACCAACAAATTCAACAACAACCTCAACATTGAAAAACAACAACAACCTCAACATTGTAAAACACCAACAAATTCAACAACAACCTCAACATTGAAAAACAACAACAACCTCAACATTGTAAAACACCAACAAATTCAACAACAACCTCAACATTGAAAAACAACAGCAACCTCAAAATTGGAAAACACCAAAAAATTCAACAACAACTTCAACATTGAAAAACACCAACAAATTCAACAACAACCTCGAAATTGAAAAACACCAACAAATTCAACAACAACCTCAACATTAAAAAATAACAACAACCTCAACATTGAAAAACAACAACAACCTCAACATTGAAAAACACCAACAAATTCAACAACAACTTCAACATTGAAAGACACCAACAAATTCAGCAACTACCTCGACATTGAAAAACACCATCAAATTCAACAACAACCTCAACATTGAAAAACAACAACAACCTCAACATTGAAAAACACCAACAAATTCAACAACAACCTCAACATTGAAAAACAACAATAACCTCAACATTGAAAAACACCAACAAATTCAACAACAACTTCAACATTGAAAAACACCAACAAATTCAACAACAACCTCAACATTGAAAAAAACCAACAAATTCAACAACAACTTCAACATTGAAAAACACCAACAAATTCAACAACATCCTCGACATTGAAAAACACCAACAAATGCAACAACAACCTCAACATTGAAAAACTACAACAACCTCAACATTGAAAAACACCAACAAATACAACAACAACCTCAACATTGAAAAACAACAACAACCTCAACATTGAAAAACACCAACAAATTCAACAACAACCTCAACATTGAAAACACCAACAAATTCAACAACAACCTCGAAATTGAAAAACACCAACAAATTCGACAACAACCTCAACATTGAAAAACAACAACAACCTGAACATTGAAAAACACCAACAAATTCAACAACAACCTCAGCATTGAAAAACAACGACAACCTCAACATTGAAAAACACTAATATATTCAACGACAACCTCAACATTTAAAAACACCAACAAATTCAACAACAGCCTCAACATTGAAAAACAACAACAACCTCAACATTGTAAAACACCAACAAATTCAACAACAACCTCAACATTGAAAAACAAAAAAAACCTCAACATTGTAAAACACCAACAAATTCAACAACAACCTCAACATTGAAAAACAACAACAACCTCAACATTGGAAAACACCAAAAAATTCAACAACAACCTCAACATTGAAAAACACCAACAAATTCAACAACAACATCAACATTGAAAAACAACAACAACCTCAACATTGATAAACACCAACAAATTCAACAACAAATTCAACATTGAACAACAACAACAACCTCAACATTGAAAAACACCAACAAATTCAACAACAACCTCAACATTGAAAAACAACAACAACCTCAACATTGAAAAACACCAACAAATTCAACAACAACCTCAACATTTAAAAACACCAACAACCTCAACATGGAAAAACACCAACAAATTCAACAACAACCTCAACATTGAAAAACAACAACAACCTCAACATAAAAAACACCAACAAATTAAACAACAACTTCAACATTGAAAAACACCAACAAATTCAACAACAACCTCGACATTGGAAAACACCATCAAATTCAACAACAACCTCAACATTGAAAAACACCAACAAATTCAACAACAACCTCAACATTTAAAAACGCCAACAAATTCAACAACAGCCTCCACATTGAACAACAACAACAACCTCAACATTGGAAAACACCAACAAATTCAACAACAACCTCAACATTGAAAAACAACAACAAATTCAACAACAGCTTCAACATTGAGAAACACCAACAAATTCAACAACAACCTCGACATTGGAAAACACCAACAAATTCAACAACAACCTCAACATTGAAAAACTACAACAACCTCAACATTGAAAAACACCAACAAATGCAACAACAACCTCAACATTGAAAAACAACAACAACCTCAACATTGATAAACACCAACAAATTCAACAACAACCTCAACATTGAAAACACCAACAAATTCAACAACATCCTCAACATTGAAAAACAACAACAACCTCAACATTGAAAAACAACAACAACCTGAACATTGAAAAACACCAACCAATTCAACAACAACCTCAACATTGAAAAACAACAACAACCTCAACATTGAAAAACACCAACAAATTCAACAACAACTTCAACATTGAAAAACACCAACAAATTCAACAACAACCTCAACATTGAAAAACAACAACAACCTCAACATTGAAAAACACCAACAAATTCAACAACAACCCCAACATTGAAAAACACCAACAAATTCAACATAAAGATCAACATTTAAAAACGCCAACAAATTCAACAACAACCACAACATTGAAAAACACCAACAAATTCAACAACAACCTCAACATTGAAAAACAACAACAACCTCAACATTGAAAAACACCATCAAATTCAACAACAACCTCAACATTGAAAAACAACAACAACCTCAACATTGAAAAACACCAAGAAATTCAACAACAACCTCAACATTCAAAAACACCAACAAATTCAACAACAACCTCAGCATTGAAAAACAACAACAACCTCAACATTGAAAAACACCAACAAATTCAACAACAACCTCAACATTGAAAAACAACAAGAACCTCAACATTGAAAAACACCAATATATTCAACAACAACCTCAACATTTATAAACACCAACAAATTCAACAACAACCTCAACATTGAAAAACAACAACAACCTCAACATTGAAAAACACCAACAAATTCAACAACAACCTCAACATTGAAAAACAACAATAAACTCAACATTGAAAAACACCAACAAATTCAACAACAACTTCAACATTGAAAAACACCAACAAATTCAACAACAACCTCAACATTTAAAAACACCAACAAATTCAACAACAACCTCAACATTGAAAAACAACAACAACCTCAACATTTTAAAACACCAACAAATTCAACAACAACCTCAACATTGAAAAACAACAACAACCTCAACATTGGAAAACACCAAAAAATTCAACAACAACTTCAACATTGAAAAACACCAACAAATTCAACAACAACCTCGAAATTGAAAAACACCAACAAATTCAACAACAACCTCAACATTGAAAAATAACAACAACCTCAACATTGAAAAACAACAACAACCTCAACATTGAAAAACACCAACAAATTCAACAACAACTTCAACATTGAAAAACACCAACAAATTCAGCAACAACCTCGACATTGAAAAACACCATCAAATTCAACAACAACCTCAAAATTGAAAAACAACAACAACCTCAACATTGAAAAACACCAACAAATTCAACAACAACCTCAACATTGAAAAACAACAATAACCTCAACATTGAAAAACACCAACAAATTCAACAACAACTTCAACATTGAAAAACACCAACAAATTCAACAACAACCTCAACATTTAAAAACACCAACAAATTCAACAACAACCTCAACATTGAAAAACACCAACAAATTCAACAACAACTTCAACATTGAAAAACACCAACAAATTCAACAACATCCTCGACATTGAAAAACACCAACAAATTCAACAACAACCTCAACATTGAAAAACAACAACAACCTCAACATTGTAAAACACCAACAAATTCAACAACAACCTCAACATTGAAAAACAACAGCAACCTCAACATTGGAAAACACCAAAAAATTCAACAACAACTTCAACATTGAAAAACACCAACAAATTCAACAACAACCTCGAAATTGAAAAACACCAACAAATTCAACAACAACCTGAACATTAAAAAATAACAACAACCTCAACATTGAAAAACCACAACAACCTCAACATTGAAAAACACCAACAAATTCAACAACAACTTCAACATTGAAAAACACCAACAAATTCAGCAACTACCTCGACATTGAAAAACAGCATCAAATTCAACAACAACCTCAACATTGAAAAACAACAACAACCTCAACATTGAAAAACACCAACAAATTCAACAACAACCTCAACATTGAAAAACAACAATAACCTCAACATTGAAAAACACCAACAAATTCAACAACAACTTCAACATTGAAAAACACCAACAAATTCAACAACAACCTCAACATTGAAAAAAACCAACAAATTCAACAACAACTTCAACATTGAAAAACACCAACAAATTCAACAACATCCTCGACATTGAAAAACACCAACAAATGCAACAACAACCTCAACATTGAAAAACTACAACAACCTCAACATTGAAAAACACCAACAAATACAACAACAACCTCAACATTGAAAAACAACAACAACCTCAACATTGAAAAACACCAACAAATTCAACAACAACCTCAACATTGAAAACACCAACAAATTCAACAACAACCTCGAAATTGAAAAACACCAACAAATTCGACAACAACCTCAACATTGAAAAACAACAACAACCTGAACATTGAAAAACACCAACAAATTCAACAACAACCTCAGCATTGAAAAACAACGACAACCTCAACATTGAAAAACACCAATATATTCAACGACAACCTCAACATTTAAAAACACCAACAAATTCAACAACAGCCTCAACATTGAAAAACAACAACAACCTCAACATTGTAAAACACCAACAAATTCAACAACAACCTCAACATTGAAAAACAAAAACAACCTCAACATTGTAAAACACCAACAAATTCAACAACAACCTCAACATTGAAAAACAACAACAACCTCAACATTGGAAAACACCAACAAATTCAACAACAACCTCAACATTGAAAAACACCAACAAATTCAACAACAACATCAACATTGAAAAACAACAACAACCTCAACATTGATAAACACCAACAAATTCAACAACAAATTCAACATTGAACAACAACAACAACCTCAACATTGAAAAACACCAACAAATTCAACAACAACCTCAACATTGAAAAACAACAACAACCTCAACATTGAAAAACACCAACAAATTCAACAACAACCTCAACATTTAAAAACACCAACAAATTCAACGAACAACCTCAACATTGAAAAACACCAACAAATTCAACAAAAACTTCAACATTGAAAAACACCAACAAATTCAACAACAACCTCGACATTGAAAAACACCAACAAATTCAACAACAACCTCAACATTAAAAAACTACAACAACCTCAACAATGAAAAACACCAACAAATTCAAAAACAACTTCAACATTGAAAAACACCAACAAATTCAACAACAACCTCAACATTGAAAAACAACAACCTCAACATTGAAAAAAACCAACAAATTCAACAACAACCTCAACAATTAAAAACACCAACAAATTCAACAACAAACTCAACATTGAAAAACAACAACAACCTCAACATTGAAAAACACCAACAAGTTCAACAACAACCTCAACATTGAAAAGCACCAACAAATTGAACAACAACCTCAACATTGAAAAATAACAACAACCTCAACATTGAAAAACAACAACAACCTCAACATTGAAAAACACCAACAAATTCAACAACAACCTCAACATTGAAAAACAACAAAAACCTCAACATTGAAAAACACCAAGAAATTCAACATCAACTTCAACATTGAAAAACACCAACTAATTCAACAACAACCTCGAAATTGAGAAACACCAACAAATTCAACAACAACCTCAACATTGAAAAACAACAACAACCTCAACATTGAAAAACACCAACAAATTCGACAACAACCTCAACATTTAAAAACACCAACAAATTCAACGAACAACCTCAACATTGAAAAACACCAACAAATTCAACAAAACTTCAACATTGAAAAACACCAACAAATTCAACAACAACCTCGACATTGAAAAACACCAACAAATTCAACAACAACCTCAACATTGAAAAACAACAACAACCTCAACATTGAAAAACACCAACAAATTCAACAACAACCTCAACATTTAAAAACACCAACAAATTCAACGAACAACCTCAACATTGAAAAACACCAACAAATTCAACAAAACTTCAACATTGAAAAACACCAACAAATTCAACAACAACCTCGACATTGAAAAACACCAACAAATTCAACAACAACCTCAACATTGAAAAACTACAACAACCTCAACATTGAAAAACACCAACAAATTCAACAACAACCTCAACATTGAAAAACACCAACAAATTCAAATACAACCTCAACATTGAAAAACCACAGCAACCCCAACATTGAAAAACACCAACAAATTCAACAACAACCTCAACATTGAAAAACAACAACAACCTCAACATTGAAAAACACCAACAAATTCAACAACAACCTCAACATTGAAAAACACCAACAAATTCAACAACAACCCCAGCATTGAAAAACAACAACAACCTCAACATTGAAAAACACCAACAAATTCAACAACAACCTCAACATTGAAAAACAACAACAACCTCAACATTGAAAAACACCAACAAATTCAACAACAACTTCAACATTGAAAAACACCAACAAATTCAACAACAACCTCGAAATTGAAAAACACCAACAAATTCAACAACAACCTCAACATTGAAAAATAACAACAACCTCAACATTGAAAAACAACAACAACCTCAACATTGAGAAACACCAACAAATTCAACAACAACCTCAACATTGAAAAACAACAACAACCTCAACATAAAAAACACCAACAAATTCAACTACAACTTCAACATTGAAAAACACCAACAAATTCAACAACAACCTCGACATTGAAAAACACAATCAAATTCAACAATAACCTCAACATTGAAAAACAACAACAACCTCAACATTGAAAAACACCAACAAATTCAACAACAACCTCAACATTGAAAAACACCAACAAATTCAACAAAACCTCAACATTGAAAAACAACAACAACCTCAACATTGAAAAACACCAACAAATTCAACAACAACCTCAACATTGAAAAACAACAACAACATCAATATTGAAAAACACCAACAAATTCAACAACAACCTCAACAGTGAAAAACACCAACAAATTCAACAACAACCTCAGCATTGAAAAACAACAACAACCTCAACATTGAAAAACACCAACAAATTCAACAACAACCTCAACATTGAAAAACAACAACAACCTCAACATTGAAAAACACCAACAAATTCAACAACAACTTCAACATTGAAAAACACCAACAAATTCAACAACAACCTCGAAATTGAAAAACACCAACAAATTCAACAACAACCTCAACATTGAAAAATAACAACAACCTCAACATTGAAAAACAACAACAACCTCAACATGGAAAAACACCAACAAATTCAACAACAACCTCAACATTGAAAAACAACAACAACCTGAACATAAAAAACACCAACAAATTCAACAACAACTTCAACATTGAAAAACACCAACAAATTCAACAACAACCTCGACATTGGAAAACACCATCAAATTCAACAACAACCTCAACATTGAAAAACACCAACAAATTCAACAACAACCTCAACATTTAAAAACGCCAACAAATTCAACAACAACCTCCACATTTAACAACAACAACAACCTCAACATTGGAAAACACCAACAAATTCAACAACAACCTCAACATTGAAAAACAACAACAACCTCAACATTGAAAAACACCAACAAATTCAACAACAACCTCAACATTTAAAAACACCAACAAATTCAACAACAACCTCAACATTGAAAAACACCAACAAATTCAACAACAACTTCAACATTGAAAAACACCAACAAATTCAACAACAACCTCGACATTGAAAAACACCAACAAATTCAACAACAACCTCAACATTGAAAAACAACAACAACCTCAACATTGAAAAACACCAACAAATTCAACAACAACCCCAACATTGAAAAACATCAACAAATTCAACATAAAGATCAACATTTAAAAACGCCAACAAATTCAACAACAACCACAACATTGAAAAACACCAACAAATTCAACAACAACCTCGACATTGAAAAACAACAACAACCTCAACATTGAAAAACACCATCAAATTCAACAACAACCTCAACATTGAAAAACAACAACAACCTCAACATTGAAAAACACCAAGAAATTCAACAACAACCTCAACATTCAAAAACACCTACAAATTCAACAACAACCTCAGCATTGAAAAACAACAACAACCTCAACATTGAAAAACACCAACAAATTCAACAACAACCTCAACATTGAAAAACAACAAGAACCTCAACATTGAAAAACACCAATATATTCAAGAACAACCTCAACTTTTATCAACACCAACAAATTCAACAACAACCTCAACATTGAAAAACAACAACAACCTCAACATTGTAAAACACCAACAAATTCAACAACAACCTCAACATTGAAAAACAACAACAACCTCAACATTTTAAAACACCAACAAATTCAACAACAACCTCAACATTGAAAAACAACAACAACCTGAACATTGAAAAACACCAACAAATTCAACAACAACCTCAACATTGAAAAACACCAACAAATTCAACAACAACCTCAACATTGAAAAATAACAACAACCTCAACATTGAAAAACAACAACAACCTCAACATTGAAAAACACCAACAAATTCAACAACAACTTCAACATTGAAAAACACCAACAAATTCAGCAACAACCTCGACATTGAAAAACACCATCAAATTCAACAACAACCTCAAAATTGAAAAACAACAAAAACCTCAACATTGAAAAACACCAACAAATTCAACAACAACCTCAACATTGAAAAACAACAATAACCTCAACATTGAAAAACACCAACAAATTCAACAACAACTTCAACATTGAAAAACACCAACAAATTCAACAACAACCTCAACATTTAAAAACACCAACAAATTCAACAACAACCTCAACATTGAAAAACACCAACAAATTCAACAACAACTTCAACATTGAAAAACACCAACAAATTCAACAACATCCTCAACATTGAAAAACACCAACAAATTCAACAACAACCTCAACATTGAAAAACAACAACAACCTCAACATTGTAAAACACCAACAAATTCAACAACAACCTCAACATTGAAAAACAACAACAACCTCAACATTTTAAAACACCAACAAATTCAACAACAACCTCAACATTGAAAAACAACAACAACCTCAACATTGGAAAACACCAAAAAATTCAACAACAACTTCAACATTGAAAAACACCAACAAATTCAACAACAACCTCGAAATTGAAAAACACCAACAAATTCAACAACAACCTCAACATTGAAAAATAACAACAACCTCAACATTGAAAAACAACAACAACCTCAACATTGAAAAACACCAACAAATTCAACAACAACTTCAACATTGAAAAACACCAACAAATTCAGCAACAACCTCGACATTGAACAACACCATCAAATTCAACAACAACCTCAAAATTGAAAAACAACAACAACCTCAACATTGAAAAACACCAACAAATTCAACAACAACCTCAAAATTGAAAAACAACAATAACCTCAACATTGAAAAACACCAACAAATTCAACAACAACTTCAACATTGAAAAACACCAACAAATTCAACAACAACCTCAACATTTAAAAACACCAACAAATTCAACAACAACCTCAACATTGAAAAACACAAACAAATTCAACAACAACCTCAACATTGAAAAACACCAACAAATTCAACAACATCCTCAACATTGAAAAACACCAACAAATTCAACAACAACCTCAACATTGAAAAACAACAACAACCTCAACATTGTAAAACACCAACAAATTCAACAACAACCTCAACATTGAAAAACAACAACAACCTCAACATTGTAAAACACCAACAAATTCAACAACAACCTCAACATTGAAAAACAACAACAACTTCAACATTGAAAAACACCAACAAATTCAACAACAACCTCGAAATTGAAAAACACCAACAAATTCAACAACAACCTCAACATTGAAAAATAACAACAACCTCAACATTGAAAAACAACAACAACCTCAACATTGAAAAACACCAACAAATTCAACAACAACTTCAACATTGAAAAACACCAACAAATTCAGCAACAACCTCGACATTGAAAAACACCATCAAATTCAACAACAACCTCAACATTGAAAAACAACAACAACCTCAACATTGAAAAACACCAACAAATTGAACAACAACCTCAACATTGAAAAACAACAATAACCTCAACATTGAAAAACACCAACAAATTCAACAACAACTTCAACATTGAAAAACACCAACAAATTCAACAACAACCTCAACATTGAAAACACCAACAAATTCAACAACAACCTCAACATTGAAAAACAACAACAACCTCAACATTGAAAAACAACAACAACCTGAACATTGAAAAACACCAACCAATTCAACAACAACCTGAACATTGAAAAACAACAACAACCTCAACATTGAAAAACACCAACAACTTCAACAACAACTTCAACATTGAAAAACACCAACAAATTCAACAACAACCTCAACATTGAAAAACAACAACAACCTCAACATTGAAAAACACCAACAAATTCAACAACAACCCCAACATTGAAAAACATCAACAAATTCAACATAAAGATCAACATTTAAAAACGCCAACAAATTCAACAACAACCACAACATTGAAAAACACCAACAAATTCAACAACAACCTCGACATTGAAAAACAACAACAACCTCAACATTGAAAAACACCATCAAATTCAACAACAACCTCAACATTGAAAAACAACAACAACCTCAACATTGAAAAACACCAAAAAATTCAACAACAACCTCAACATTCAAAAACACCAACAAATTCAACATCAACCTCAGCATTGAAAAACAACAACAACCTCAACATTGAAAAACACCAACAAATTCAACAACAACCTCAACATTGAAAAACAACAAGAACCTCAACATTGAAAAACACCAATATATTCAACAACAACCTCAACTTTTATAAACACCAACAAATTCAACAACAACCTCAACATTGAAAAACAACAACAACCTCAACATTGTAAAACACCAACAAATTCAACAACAACCTCAACATTGAAAAACAACAACAACCTCAACATTTTAAAACACCAACAAATTCAACAACAACCTCAACATTGAAAAACAACAACAACCTCAACATTGAAAAACACCAACAAATTCAACAACAACCTCAACATTGAAAAACACCAACAAATTCAACAACAACCTCAACATTGAAAAATAACAACAACCTCAACATTGAAAAACAACAACAACCTCAACATTGAAAAACACCAACAAATTCAACAACAACTTCAACATTGAAAAACACCAACAAATTCAGCAACAACCTCGACATTGAAAAACACCATCAAATTCAACAACAACCTCAAAATTGAAAAACAACAAAAACCTCAACATTGAAAAACACCAACAAATTCAACAACAACCTCAACACTGAAAAACAACAATAACCTCAACATTGAAAAACACCAACAAATTCAACAACAACTTCAACATTGAAAAACACCAACAAATTCAACAACAACCTCAACATTTAAAAACACCAACAAATTCAACAACAACCTCAACATTGAAAAACACCAACAAATTCAACAACAACTTCAACATTGAAAAACACCAACAAATTCAACAACATCCTCAACATTGAAAAACACCAACAAATTCAACAACAACCTCAACATTGAAAAACAACAACAACCTCAACATTGTAAAACACCAACAAATTCAACAACAACCTCAACATTGAAAAACAACAACAACCTCAACATTTTAAAACACCAACAAATTCAACAACAACCTCAACATTGAAAAACAACAACAACCTCAACATTGGAAAACACCAAAAAATTCAACAACAACTTCAACATTGAAAAACACCAACAAATTCAACAACAACCTCGAAATTGAAAAACACCAACAAATTCAACAACAACCTCAACATTGAAAAATAACAACAACCTCAACATTGAAAAACAACAACAACCTCAACATTGAAAAACACCAACAAATTCAACAACAACTTCAACATTGAAAAACACCAACAAATTCAGCAACAACCTCGACATTGAACAACACCATCAAATTCAACAACAACCTCAAAATTGAAAAACAACAACAACCTCAACATTGAAAAACACCAACAAATTCAACAACAACCTCAAAATTGAAAAACAACAATAACCTCAACATTGAAAAACACCAACAAATTCAACAACAACTTCAACATTGAAAAACACCAACAAATTCAACAACAACCTCAACATTTAAAAACACCAACAAATTCAACAACAACCTCAACATTGAAAAACACAAACAAATTCAACAACAACCTCAACATTGAAAAACACCAACAAATTCAACAACATCCTCAACATTGAAAAACACCAACAAATTCAACAACAACCTCAACATTGAAAAACAACAACAACCTCAACATTGTAAAACACCAACAAATTCAACAACAACCTCAACATTGAAAAACAACAACAACCTCAACATTGTAAAACACCAACAAATTCAACAACAACCTCAACATTGAAAAACAACAACAACTTCAACATTGAAAAACACCAACAAATTCAACAACAACCTCGAAATTGAAAAACACCAACAAATTCAACAACAACCTCAACATTGAAAAATAACAACAACCTCAACATTGAAAAACAACAACAACCTCAACATTGAAAAACACCAACAAATTCAACAACAACTTCAACATTGAAAAACACCAACAAATTCAGCAACAACCTCGACATTGAAAAACACCATCAAATTCAACAACAACCTCAACATTGAAAAACAACAACAACCTCAACATTGAAAAACACCAACAAATTCAACAACAACCTCAACATTGAAAAACAACAATAACCTCAACATTGAAAAACACCAACAAATTCAACAACAACTTCAACATTGAAAAACACCAACAAATTCAACAACAACCTCAACATTGAAAAACACCAACAAATTCAACAACAACCTCAACATTGAAAAAACCTACAAATTCAACAACAACTTCAACATTGAAAAACACCAACAAATTCAATAACATCCTCGACATTGAAAAACACCAACAAATGCAACAACAACCTCAACATTGAAAAACTACAACAACCTCAACATTGAAAAACACCAACAAATACAACAACAACCTCAACATTGAAAAACAACAACAACCTCAACATTGAAAAACACCAACAAATTCAACAACAACCTCAACATTGAAAACACCAAAAAATTCAACAACAACCTCGAAATTTGAAAACACCAACAAATTCGAAAACAACCTCAACATTGAAAAACAACAACAACCTCAACATTTTAAAACACCAACAAATTCAACAACAACCTCAACATTGAAAAACAACAACAACCTCAACATTGAAAAACACCAACAAATTCAACAACAACCTCAACATTGAAAAACACCAACAAATTCAACAACAACCTCAACATTGAAAAATAACAACAACCTCAACATTGAAAAACAACAACAAATTCAACAACAACCACAACATTGAAAAACACCAACAAATTCAACAACAACCTCGACATTGAAAAACAACAACAACCTCAACATTGAAAAACACCATCAAATTCAACAACAACCTCAACATTGAAAAACAACAACAACCTCAACATTGAAAAACACCAAAAAATTCAACAACAACCTCAACATTCAAAAACACCAACAAATTCAACATCAACCTCAGCATTGAAAAACAACAACAACCTCAACATTGAAAAACACCAACAAATTCAACAACAACCTCAACATTGAAAAACAACAAGAACCTCAACATTGAAAAACACCAATATATTCAACAACAACCTCAACTTTTATAAACACCAACAAATTCAACAACAACCTCAACATTGAAAAACAACAACAACCTCAACATTGTAAAACACCAACAAATTCAACAACAACCTCAACATTGAAAAACAACAACAACCTCAACATTTTAAAACACCAACAAATTCAACAACAACCTCAACATTGAAAAACAACAACAACCTCAACATTGAAAAACACCAACAAATTCAACAACAACCTCAACATTGAAAAACACCAACAAATTCAACAACAACCTCAACATTGAAAAATAACAACAACCTCAACATTGAAAAACAACAACAACCTCAACATTGAAAAACACCAACAAATTCAACAACAACTTCAACATTGAAAAACACCAACAAATTCAGCAACAACCTCGACATTGAAAAACACCATCAAATTCAACAACAACCTCAAAATTGAAAAACAACAAAAACCTCAACATTGAAAAACACCAACAAATTCAACAACAACCTCAACACTGAAAAACAACAATAACCTCAACATTGAAAAACACCAACAAATTCAACAACAACTTCAACATTGAAAAACACCAACAAATTCAACAACAACCTCAACATTTAAAAACACCAACAAATTCAACAACAACCTCAACATTGAAAAACACCAACAAATTCAACAACAACTTCAACATTGAAAAACACCAACAAATTCAACAACATCCTCAACATTGAAAAACACCAACAAATTCAACAACAACCTCAACATTGAAAAACAACAACAACCTCAACATTGTAAAACACCAACAAATTCAACAACAACCTCAACATTGAAAAACAACAACAACCTCAACATTTTAAAACACCAACAAATTCAACAACAACCTCAACATTGAAAAACAACAACAACCTCAACATTGGAAAACACCAAAAAATTCAACAACAACTTCAACATTGAAAAACACCAACAAATTCAACAACAACCTCGAAATTGAAAAACACCAACAAATTCAACAACAACCTCAACATTGAAAAATAACAACAACCTCAACATTGAAAAACAACAACAACCTCAACATTGAAAAACACCAATAAATTCAACAACAACTTCAACATTGAAAAACACCAACAAATTCAGCAACAACCTCGACATTGAACAACACCATCAAATTCAACAACAACCTCAAAATTGAAAAACAACAACAACCTCAACATTGAAAAACACCAACAAATTCAACAACAACCTCAAAATTGAAAAACAACAATAACCTCAACATTGAAAAACACCAACAAATTCAACAACAACTTCAACATTGAAAAACACCAACAAATTCAACAACAACCTCAACATTTAAAAACACCAACAAATTCAACAACAACCTCAACATTGAAAAACACAAACAAATTCAACAACAACCTCAACATTGAAAAACACCAACAAATTCAACAACATCCTCAACATTGAAAAACACCAACAAATTCAACAACAACCTCAACATTGAAAAACAACAACAACCTCAACATTGTAAAACACCAACAAATTCAACAACAACCTCAACATTGAAAAACAACAACAACCTCAACATTGTAAAACACCAACAAATTCAACAACAACCTCAACATTGAAAAACAACAACAACTTCAACATTGAAAAACACCAACAAATTCAACAACAACCTCGAAATTGAAAAACACCAACAAATTCAACAACAACCTCAACATTGAAAAATAACAACAACCTCAACATTGAAAAACAACAACAACCTCAACATTGAAAAACACCAACAAATTCAACAACAACTTCAACATTGAAAAACACCAACAAATTCAGCAACAACCTCGACATTGAAAAACACCATCAAATTCAACAACAACCTCAACATTGAAAAACAACAACAACCTCAACATTGAAAAACACCAACAAATTCAACAACAACCTCAACATTGAAAAACAACAATAACCTCAACATTGAAAAACACCAACAAATTCAACAACAACTTCAACATTGAAAAACACCAACAAATTCAACAACAACCTCAACATTGAAAAACACCAACAAATTCAACAACAACCTCAACATTGAAAAAACCTACAAATTCAACAACAACTTCAACATTGAAAAACACCAACAAATTCAATAACATCCTCGACATTGAAAAACACCAACAAATGCAACAACAACCTCAACATTGAAAAACTACAACAACCTCAACATTGAAAAACACCAACAAATACAACAACAACCTCAACATTGAAAAACAACAACAACCTCAACATTGAAAAACACCAACAAATTCAACAACAACCTCAACATTGAAAACACCAAAAAATTCAACAACAACCTCGAAATTTGAAAACACCAACAAATTCGAAAACAACCTCAACATTGAAAAACAACAACAACCTCAACATTTTAAAACACCAACAAATTCAACAACAACCTCAACATTGAAAAACAACAACAACCTCAACATTGAAAAACACCAACAAATTCAACAACAACCTCAACATTGAAAAACACCAACAAATTCAACAACAACCTCAACATTGAAAAATAACAACAACCTCAACATTGAAAAACAACAACAACCTCAACATTGAAAAACACCAACAAATTCAACAACAACTTCAACATTGAAAAACACCAACAAATTCAGCAACAACCTCGACATTGAAAAACACCATCAAATTCAACAACAACCTCAAAATTGAAAAACAACAAAAACCTCAACATTGAAAAACACCAACAAATTCAACAACAACCTCAACATTGAAAAACAACAATAACCTCAACATTGAAAAACACCAACAAATTCAACAACAACTTCAACATTGAAAAACACCAACAAATTCAACAACAACCTCAACATTTAAAAACACCAACAAATTCAACAACAACCTCAACATTGAAAAACACCAACAAATTCAACAACAACTTCAACATTGAAAAACACCAACAAATTCAACAACATCCTCAACATTGAAAAACACCAACAAATTCAACAACAACCTCAACATTGAAAAACAACAACAACCTCAACATTGTAAAACACCAACAAATTCAACAACAACCTCAACATTGAAAAACAACAACAACCTCAACATTTTAAAACACCAACAAATTCAACAACAACCTCAACATTGAAAAACAACAACAACCTCAACATTGGAAAACACCAAAAAATTCAACAACAACTTCAACATTGAAAAACACCAACAAATTCAACAACAACCTCGAAATTGAAAAACACCAACAAATTCAACAACAACCTCAACATTGAAAAATAACAACAACCTCAACATTGAAAAACAACAACAACCTCAACATTCAAAAACACCAACAAATTCAACAACAACTTCAACATTGAAAAACACCAACAAATTCAGCAACAACCTCGACATTGAACAACACCATCAAATTCAACAACAACCTCAAAATTGAAAAACAACAACAACCTCAACATTGAAAAACACCAACAAATTCAACAACAACCTCAACATTGAAAAACAACAATAACCTCAGCATTGAAAAACACCAACAAATTCAACAACAACTTCAACATTGAAAAACACCAACAAATTCAACAACAACCTCAACATTTAAAAACACCAACAAATTCAACAACAACCTCAACATTGAAAAACACAAACAAATTCAACAACAACCTCAACATTGAAAAACACCAACAAATTCAACAACATCCTCAACATTGAAAAACACCAACAAATTCAACAACAACCTCAACATTGAAAAACAACAACAACCTCAACATTGTAAAACACCAACAAATTCAACAACAACCTCAACATTGAAAAACAACAACAACCTCAACATTGTAAAACACCAACAAATTCAACAACAACCTCAACATTGAAAAACAACAACAACTTCAACATTGAAAAACACCAACAAATTCAACAACAACCTCGAAATTGAAAAACACCAACAAATTCAACAACAACCTCAACATTGAAAAATAACAACAACCTCAACATTGAAAAACAACAACAACCTCAACATTGAAAAACACCAACAAATTCAACAACAACTTCAACATTGAAAAACACCAACAAATTCAGCAACAACCTCGACATTGAAAAACACCATCAAATTCAACAACAACCTCAACATTGAAAAACAACAGCAACCTCAACATTGAAAAACAACAACAAATTCAACAACAACCTCAACATTGAAAAACAACAATAACCTCAACATTGAAAAACACCAACAAATTCAACAACAACTTCAACATTGAAAAACACCAACAAATTCAACAACAACCTCAACATTGAAAAACACCAACAAATTCAACAACAACCTCAACATTGAAAAAACCTACAAATTCAACAACAACTTCAACATTGAAAAACACCAACAAATTCAATAACATCCTCGACATTGAAAAAGACCAACAAATGCAACAACAACCTCAACATTGAAAAACTACAACAACCTCAACATTGAAAAACACCAACAAATACAACAACAACCTCAACATTGAAAAACAACAACAAC
Organism: Isurus oxyrinchus; assembly: GCA_026770705.1. Lineage (NCBI taxonomy): Eukaryota > Metazoa > Chordata > Chondrichthyes > Lamniformes > Lamnidae > Isurus > Isurus oxyrinchus. The sequence continues at coordinate 213,241 of JANJGN010000861.1, read as the reverse complement.
CTCAACATTGAAAAACACCAACAAATTCAACAACAACCTCAACATTTAAAAACACCAACAAATTCAACAACAGCCTCAACATTGAAAAACAACAACAACCTCAACATTGTAAAACACCAACAAATTCAACAACAATCTCAAAATTGAAAAACAAAAACAACCTCAAGATTGTAAAACACCAACAAATTCAACAACAACCTCAACCTTGAAAAACAACAACAACCTCAACATTGGAAAACACCAAAAAATTCAACAACAACCTCAACATTGAAAAACACCAACAAATTCAACAACAACCTCAACATTGAAAAACAACAACCTCAACATTGAAAAACACCAACAAATTCAACAACAAATTCAACATTGAACAACAACAACAACCTCAACATTGAAAAACACCAACAAATTCAACAACAACCTCAACATTGAAAAACAACAACAACCTCAACATTGAAAAACACCAACAAATTCAACAACAACCTCAACATTTAAAAACACCAACAAATTCAACGAACAACCTCAACATTGAAAAACAACAACAACCTCAACATTTTAAAACACCAACAAATTCAACAACAACCTCGAAATTGAAAAACACCAACAAATTCAACAACAACCTCAACATTGAAAAATAACAACAACCTCAACATTGAAAAACAACAACAACCTCAACATTGAAAAACACCAACAAATTCAACAACAACTTCAACATTGAAAAACACCAACAAATTCAGCAACAACCTCGACATTGAAAAACACCATCAAATTCAACAACAACCTCAAAATTGAAAAACAACAACAACCTCAACATTGAAAAACACCAACAAATTCAACAACAACCTCAACATTGAAAAACAACAATAACCTCAACATTGAAAAACACCAACAAATTCAACAACAACTTCAACATTGAAAAACACCAACAAATTCAACAACAACCTCAACATTTAAAAACACCAACAAATTCAACAACAACCTCAACATTGAAAAACACAAACAAATTCAACAACAACTTCAACATTGAAAAACACCAACAAATTCAACAACATCCTCAACATTGAAAAACACCAACAAATTCAACAACAACCTCAACATTGAAAAACAACAACAACCTCAACATTGTAAAACACCAACAAATTCAACAACAAGCTCAACATTGAAAAACAACAACAACCTCAACATTGTAAAACACCAACAAATTCAACAACAACCTCAACATTGAAAAACAACAACAACTTCAACATTGAAAAACACCAACAAATTCAACAACAACCTCGAAATTGAAAAACACCAACAAATTCAACAACAACCTCAACATTGAAAAATAACAACAACCTCAACATTGAAAAACAACAACAACCTCAACATTGAAAAACACCAACAAATTCAACAACAACTTCAACATTGAAAAACACCAACAAATTCAGCAACAACCTCGACATTGAAAAACACCATCAAATTCAACAACAACCTCAACATTGAAAAACAACAACAACCTCAACATTGAAAAACACCAACAAATTCAACAACAACCTAAACATTGAAAAACAACAATAACCTCAACATTGAAAAACACCAACAAATTCAACAACAACTTCAACATTGAAAAACACCAACAATTTCAACAACAACCTCAACATTGAAAAACACCAACAAATTCAACAACAACCTCAACATTGAAAAAAACCAACAAATTCAACAACAACTTCAACATTGAAAAACACCAACAAATTCAATAACATCCTCGACATTGAAAAACACCAACAAATGCAACAACAACCTCAACATTGAAAAACTACAACAACCTCAACATTGAAAAACACCAACAAATACAACAACAACCTCAACATTGAAAAACAACAACAACCTCAACATTGAAAAACACCAACAAATTCAACAACAACCTCAACATTGAAAACACCAAAAAATTCAACAACAACCTCGAAATTGAAAAACACCAACAAATTCGAAAACAACCTCAACATTGAAAAACAACAACAACCTGAACATTGAAAAACACCAACAAATTCAACAACAACCTCAGCATTGAAAAACAACGACAACCTCAACATGGAAAAACACCAACATATTCAACGACAACCTCAACATTTAAAAACACCAACAAATTCAACAACAGCCTCAACATAGAAAAACAACAACAACCTCAACATTGTAAAACACCAACAAATTCAACAACAACCTCAAAATTGAAAAACAAAAACAACCTCAACATTGTAAAACACCAACAAATTCAACAACAACCTCAACATTGAAAAACAACAACAACCTCAACATTGGAAAACACCAAAAAATTCAACAACAACCTCAACATTGAAAAACACCAACAAATTCAACAACAACCTCAACATTGAAAAACAACAACCTCAACATTGAAAAACACCAACAAATTCATCAACAAATTCAACATTGAACAACAACAACAACCTCAACATTGAAAAACACCAACAAATTCAACAACAACCTCAACATTGAAAAACAACAACAACCTCAACATTGAAAAACACCAACAAATTCAACAACAACCTGAACATTTAAAAACACCAACAAATTCAACGAACAACCTCAACATTGAAAAACACCAACAAATTCAACAAAAACTTCAACATTGAAAAACACCAACAAATTCAACAACAACCTCGACATTGAAAAACACCAACAAATTCAACAACAACCTCAACATTAAAAAACTACAACAACCTCAACAATGAAAAACACCAACAAATTCAAAAACGACCTCAACATTGAAAAACACCAACAAATTCAACAACAACCTCAACATTGAAAAACAACAACCTCAACATTGAAAAACACCAACAAATTCAACAACAACCTCAACAATTAAAAACACCAACAAATTCAACAACAAACTCAACATTGAAAAACAACAACAACCTCAACATTGAAAAACACCAACAAGTTCAACAACAACCTCAACATTGAAAAACACCAACAAATTCAACAACAAGCTCAACATTGAAAAATAACAACAACCTCAACATTGAAAAACAACAACAACCTCAACATTGAAAAACACCAACAAATTCAACAACAACCTCAACATTGAAAAACAACAAAAACCTCAACATTGAAAAACACCAAGAAATTCAACAACAACTTCAACATTGAAAAACACCAACTAATTCAACAACAACCTCGTAATTGAGAAACACCAACAAATTCAACAACAACCTCAACATTGAAAAATAGCAACAACCTCAACATTGAAAAACACCAACAAATTCAACAACAACCTCAACAATCAAAAACAACAGCAACCTCACCATAAAAAACACCAACAAATTCAACAACAACTTCAACATTGAAAATCACCAACAAATTCAACAACAACCTCGACATTGAAAAACACCATCAAATTCAACAACAACCTCAACATTGAAAAACAACAACAACCTCAACATTGAAAAACACCAACAAATTCAACAACAACCTCGACATTGAAAAACACCAACAAATTCAACAACAACCACAACATTTAAAAACAACAACAACCTCAACATTGAAAAACACCAACAAATTCAACAACAACCTCAACATTGTAAAACAACAACAACCTCAACATCGAAAAACACCAACAAATTCAACAACAACCTCAACATTTAAAAACACCAACAAATTCAACAACAACCTCATTATTGAAAAACACCAACAAATTCAACAACAACTTCAACATTGAAAAACACCAACAAATTCAACAACAACCTCGACATTGAAAAACACCAACAAATTCAGCAACAACCTCGACATTGAAAAACACCATCAAATTCAACAACAACCTCAAAATTGAAAAACAACAACAACCTCAACATTGAAAAACCCCAACAAAATCAACAACAACCTCAACTTTGAAAAACAACAATAACCTCAACATTGAAAAACACCAACAAATTCAACAACAACTTCAACATTGAAAAACAAAAACAAATTCAACAACAACCTCAACATTTAAAAACACCAACAAATTCAACAACAACCTCAACATTGAAAAACACCAACAAATTCAACAACAACTTCAACATTGAAAAACACCAACAAATTCAACAACATCCTCGACATTGAAAAACACCAACAAATTCAACAACAACCTCAACATTGAAAAACAACAACAACCTCAACATTGTAAAACACCAACAAATTCAAAAACAACCTCAACATTGAAAAACACCAACAAATTCAACAACAACCTCAACATTGAAAAACAACAACCTCAACATTGAAAAACACCAACAAATTCAACAACAACCTCAACAATTAAAAACACCAACAAATTCAACAACAAACTCAACATTGAAAAACAACAACAACCTCAACATTGAAAAAGACCAACAAGTTCAACAACAACCTCAACATTGAGAAACACCAACAAATTCAACAACAACCTCAACATTGAAAAGTAACAGCAACCTCAACATTGAAAAACAACAACAACCTCAACATTGAAAAACACCAACAAATTCAACAACAACCTCAACATTGAAAAACAACAAAAACCTCAACATTTAAAAACACCAAGACATTCAACAACAACTTCAACATTGAAAAACACCAACTAATTCAACAACAACCTCGAAATTGACAAACACCAACAAATTCAACAACAACCTCAACATTGAAAAATAACAACAACCTCAACATTGAAAAACACCAACAAATTCAACAACAACCTCAACAATCAAAAACAACAACAACCTCACCATAAAAAACACCAACAAATTCAACAACAACTTCAACATTGAAAATCACCAACAAATTCAACAACAACCTCGACATTGAAAAACACCATCAAATTCAACAACAACCTCAACATTGAAAAACAACAACAACCTCAGCATTGAAAAACACCAACAAATTCAACAACAACCTCAACATTGAAAAACACCAACAAATTCAACAACAACCACAACATTTAAAAACAACAACAACCTCAACATTGAAAAACACCAACAAATTCAACAACAACCTCAACATTGAAAAACAACAACAACCTCAACATCGAAAAACACCAACAAATTCAACAACAACCTCAACATTTAAAAACACCAACAAATTCAACAACAACCTCATTATTGAAAAACACCAACAAATTCAACAACAACTTCAACATTGAAAAACACCAACAAATTCAACAACAACCTCGACATTGAAAAACACCAACAAATTCAGCAACAACCTCGACATTGAAAAACACCATCAAATTCAACAACAACCTCAAAATTGAAAAACAACAACAACCTCAACATTGAAAAACACCAACAAATTCAACAACAACCTCAACATTGAAAAACAACAATAACCTCAACATTGAAAAACACCAACAAATTCAACAACAACTTCAACATTTAAAAACACCAACAAATTCAACAACAACCTCAACATTTAAAAACACCAACAAATTCAACAACAACCTCAACATTGAAAAACACCAACAAATTCAACAACAACTTCAACATTGAAAAACACCAACAAATTCAACAACATCCTCGACATTGAAAAACACCAACAAATTCAACAACAACCTCAACATTGAAAAACAACAACAACCTCAACATTGTAAAACACCAGCAAATTAAACAACAAACTCAACATTGAAAAACAACAACAACCTCAACACTGTAAAACACCAACAAATTCAACAACAACCTCAACATTGAAAAACAACAACAACCTCAACATTGGAAAACACCAAAAAATTCAACAACAACTTCAACATTGAAAAACACCAACAAATTCAACAACAACCTCGAAATTGAAAAACACCAACAAATTCAACAACAACCTCAACATTGAAAAATAACAACAACCTCAACATTGAAAAACAAAAACAACCTCAACATTGAAAAACACCAACAAATTCAACAACAACTTCAAAATTGAAAAACACCAACAAATTCAGCAACAACCTCGACATTGAAAAACACCATCAAATTCAACAACAACCTCAACATTGAAAAACAACCACAACCTCAACATTGAAAAACACCAACAAATTCAAAAACAACCTCAACATTGAAAAACAACAATAACCTCAACATTGAAAAACACCAACAAATTCAACAACAACTTCAACATTGAAAAACACCAACAAATTCAACAACAACCTCAACATTTAAAAACACCAACAAATTCAACAACAACCTCAACATTGAAAAAAACCAACAAATTCAACAACAACTTCAACATTGAAAAACACCAACAAATTCAACAACATCCTCGACATTGAAAAACACCAACAATGGCAACAACAACCTCAACATTGAAAAACCACAACAACCTCAACATTGAAAAACACCAACAAATACAAGAACAACCTCAACATTGAAAAACAACAACAACCTCAACATTGAAAAACACCAACAAATTCAACAACAACCTCAACATTGAAAACACCAAAAAATTCAACAGCAACCTCGAAATTGAAAAACACCAACAAATTCGAAAACAACCTCAACATTGAAAAACAACAACAACCTGAACATTGAAAAACACCAACAAATTCAACAACAACCTCAGCATTGAAAAACAACGACAACCTCAACATTGAAAAACACCAATATATTCAACGACAACCTCAACATTTAAAAACACCAACAAATTCAACAACAGCCTCAACATTGAAAAACAACAACAACCTCAACATTGTAAAACACTAACAAATTCAACAACAACCTCAACATTGAAAAACAAAAACAACCTCAACATTGTAAAACACCAACAAATTCAACAACAACCTCAACATTGAAAAACAACAACAACCTCAACATTGGAAAACACCAAAAAATTCAACAACAACCTCAACATTGAAAAACACCAACAAATTCAACAAGAACCTCAACATTGAAAAACAACAACAACCTCAACATTGAAAAACACCAACAAATACAACAACAAATTCAACATTGAACAACAACAACAACCTCAACATTGAAAAACACCAACAAATTCAACAACAACCTCAACATTGAAAAACAACAACAACCTCAACATTGAACAACACCAACAAATTCAACAACAACCTCAACATTTAAAAACACCAACAAATTCAACGAACAACCTCAACATTGAAAAACACCAACAAATTCAACAAAAACTTCAACATTGAAAAACACCAACAAATTCAACAACAACCTCGACCTTGAAAAACACCTACAAATTCAACAACAACCTCAACATTAAAAAACTACAACAACCTCAACAATGAAAAACACCAACAAATTCAAAAACAACCTCAACATTGAAAAACACCAACAAATTCAACAACAACCTCAACATTGAAAAACAACAACCTCAACATTGAAAAGCACCAACAAATTCAACAACAACCTCAACAATTAAAAACACCAACAAATTCAACAACAAACTCAACATTGAAAAACAACAACAACCTCAACATTGAAAAACACCAACAAGTTCAACAACAACCTCAACATTGAAAAACACCAACAAATTCAACAACAACCTCAACATTGAAAAATAACAACAACCTCAACATTGAAAAACAACAACAACCTCAACATTGAAAAACACCATCAAATTCAACAACAACCTCAACATTGAAAAACAACAAAAACCTCAACATTGAAAAACACCACGAAATTCAAAAACAACTTCAACATTGAAAAACACCAACTAATTCAACAACAACCTCGAAATTGAGAAACACCAACAAATTCAACAACAACCTCAACATTGAAAAATAACAACAACCTCAACATTGAAAAACACCAACAAATTCAACAACAACCTCAACAATCAAAAACAACAACAACCTCACCATAAAAAACACCAACAAATTCAACAACAACTTCAACATTGAAAATCACCAACAAATTCAACAACAACCTCGACATTGAAAAACACCATCAAATTCAACAACAACCTCAACATTGAAAAACAACAACAACCTCAACATTGAAAAACATCAACAAATTCAACAACAACCTCAACATTGAAAAACACCAACAAATTCAACAACAACCACAACATTTTAAAACAACAACAACCTCAACATTGAAAAACACCAACAAATTCAACAACAACCTCAACATTGAAAAACAACAACAACCTCAACATCGAAAAACACCAACAAATTCAACAACAACCTCAACATTTAAAAACACCAACAAATTCAACAACAACCTCATTATTGAAAAACACCAACAAATTCAACAACAACTTCAACATTGAAAAACACCAACAAATTCAACAACAACCTCGACATTGAAAAACACCAACAAATTCAGCAACAACCTCGACATTGAAAAACACCATCAAATTCAACAACAACCTCAAAATTGAAAAACAACAACAACCTCAACATTGAAAAACACCAACAAATTCAACAACAACCTCAACATTGAAAAACAACAATAACCTCAACATTGAAAAACACCAACAAATTCAACAACAACCTCAACTTTGAAAAACACCAACAAATTCAACAACAACTTCAACATTGAAAAACACCAACAAATTCAACAACATCCTCGACATTGAAAAACACCAACAAATTCAACAACAACCTCAACATTGAAAAACAACAACAACCTCAACATTGTAAAACACCAACAAATTCAACAACAACCTCAACATTGAAAAACAACAACAACCTCAACATTGTAAAACACCAACAAATTCAACAACAACCTCAACATTGAAAAACAACAACAACCTCAACATTGGAAAACACCAAAAAATTCAACAACAACTTCAACATTGAAAAACACCAACAAATTCAACAACAACCTCGAAATTGAAAAACACCAACAAATTCAACAACAACCTCAACATTGAAAAATAACAACAACCTCAACATTGAAAAACAACAACAACCTCAACATTGAAAAACACCAACAAATTCAACAACAACTTCAACATTGAAAAACACCAACAAATTCAGCAACAACCTCGACATTGAAAAACACCATCAAATTCAACAACAACCTCAACATTGAAAAACAACAACAACCTCAACATTGAAAAACACCAACAAATTCAACAACAACCTCATCATTGAAAAACAACAATAACCTCAACATTGAAAAACACCAACAAATTCAACAACAACTTCAACATTGAAAAACACCAACAAATTCAACAACAACCTCAACATTTAAAAACACCAATAAATTCAACAACAACCTCAACATTGAAAAAAACCAATAAATTCAACAACAACTTCAACATTGAAAAACACCAACAAATTCAACAACATCCTCGACATTGAAAAACACCAACAAATGCAACAACAACCTCAACATTGAAAAACCACAACAACCTCAACATTGAAAAACACCAACAAATACAACAACAACCTCAACATTGAAAAACAACAACAACCTCAACATTGAAAAACACCAACAAATCCAACAACAACCTCAACATTGAAAACACCAAAAAATTCAACAGCAACCTCGAAATTGAAAAACACCAACAAATTCGAAAACAACCTCAACATTGAAAAACAACAACAACCTGAACATTGAAAAACACCAACAAATTCAACAACAACCTCAGCATTGAAAAACAACGACAACCTCAACATTGAAAAACACCAATATATTCAACGTCAACCTCAGCATTTAAAAACACCAACAAATTCAACAACAACCTCAACATTGTAAAACACCAACAAATTCAACAACAACCTCAACATTGAAAAACAAAAACAACCTCAACATTGTAAAACACCAACAAATTCAACAACAACCTCAACATTGAAAAACAACAACAACCTCAACATTGGAAAACACCAAAAAATTCAACAACAACCTCAACATTGAAAAACACCAACAAATTCAACAACAACCTCAACATTGAAAAACAACAACAACCTCAACATTGTAAAACACCAACAAATTCAACAACAACCTCAACATTGAAAAACAACAACAACCTCAACATTGTAAAACACCAACAAATTCAACAACAACCTCAACATTGAAAAACAACAACAACCTCAACATTGGAAAACACCAAAAAATTCAACAACAACTTCAACATTGAAAAACACCAACAAATTCAACAACAACCTCGAAATTGAAAAACACCAACAAATTCAACAACAACCTCAACATTGAAAAATAACAACAACCTCAACATTGAAAAACAAAAACAACCTCAAGATTGAAAAACACCAACAAATTCAACAACAACTTCAACATTGAAAAACACCAACAAATTCAGCAACAACCTCGACATTGAAAAACACCATCAAATTCAACAACAACCTCAACATTGAAAAACAACAACAACCTCAACATTGAAAAACACCAACAAATTCAACAACAACCTCAACATTGAAAAACAACAATAAACCTCAACATTGAAAAACGCCAACAAATTCAACAACAACTTCAACATTGAAAAACACCAACAAATTCAACAACAACCTCAACATTTAAAAACACCAACAAATTCAACAACAACCTCAACATTGAAAAAAACCAACAAATTCAACAACAACTTCAACATTGAAAAACAGCAACAAATTCAACAACATCCTCGACATTGAAAAACACCAACAAATGCAACAACAACCTCAACATTGAAAAACCACAACAACCTGAACATTGAAAAACACCAACAAATACAACAACAACCTCAACATTGAAAAACAACAACAACCTCAACATTGAAAAACACCAACAAATTCAACAACAACCTCAACATTGAAAACACCAAAAAATTCAACAGCAACCTCGAAATTGAAAAACACCAACAAATTCGAAAACAACCTCAACATTGAAAAACAACAACAACCTGAACATTGAAAAACACCAACAAATTCAACAACAACCTCAGCATTGAAAAACAACGACAACCTCAACATTGAAAAATACCAATATATTCAACGACAACCTCAACATTTAAAAACACCAACAAATTCAACAACAGCCTCAACATTGAAAAACAACAACAACCTCAACATTGTAAAACACCAACAAATTCAACAACAACCTCAACATTGAAAAACAAAAACAACCTCAACATTGTAAAACACCAACAAATTCAACAACAACCTCAACATTGAAAAACAACAACAACCTCAACATTGGAAAACACCAAAAAATTCAACAACAACCTCAACATTGAAAAACACCAACAAATTCAACAAGAACCTCAACATTGAAAAACAATAACAACCTCAACATTGAAAAACACCAACAAATACAACAACAAATTCAACATTGAACAACAACAACAACCTCAACATTGAAAAACACCAACAAATTCAACAACAACCTCAACATTGAAAAACAACAACAACCTCAACATTGAACAACACCAACAAATTCAACAACAACCTCAACATTTAAAAACACCAACAAATTCAACGAACAACCTCAACATTGAAAAACACCAACAAATTCAACAAAAACTTCAACATTGAAAAACACCAACAAATTCAACAACAACCTCGACCTTGAAAAACACCAACAAATTCAACAACAACCTCAGCATTAAAAAACTACAACAACCTCAACAATGAAAAACACCAACAAATTCAAAAACAACCTCAACATTGAAAAACACCAACAAATTCAACAACAACCTCAACATTGAAAAACAACAACAACCTCAACATTGTAAAACACCAACAAATTCAACAACAACCTCAACATTGAAAAACAACAACAACCTCAACATTGTAAAACACCAACAAATTCAACAACAACCTCAACATTGAAAAACAACAACAACCTCAACATTGGAAAACACCAAAAAATTCAACAACAACTTCAACATTGAAAAACACCAACAAATTCAACAACAACCTCGAAATTGAAAAACACCAACAAATTCAACAACAACCTCAACATTGAAAAATAACAACAACCTCAACATTGAAAAACAACAACAACCTCAACATTGAAAAACACCAACAAATTCAACAACAACTTCAACATTGAAAAACACCAACAAATTCAGCAACAACCTCGACATTGAAAAACACCATCAAATTCAACAACAACCTCAACATTGAAAAACAACAACAACCTCAACATTGAAAAACACCAACAAATTCAACAACAACCTCATCATTGAAAAACAACAATAACCTCAACATTGAAAAACACCAACAAATTCAACAACAACTTCAACATTGAAAAACACCAACAAATTCAACAACAACCTCAACATTTAAAAACACCAATAAATTCAACAACAACCTCAACATTGAAAAAAACCAATAAATTCAACAACAACTTCAACATTGAAAAACACCAACAAATTCAACAACAACCTCGAAATTGAAAAACACCAACAAATTCAACAACAACCTCAACATTGAAAAATAACAACAACCTCAACATTGAAAAACAACAACAACCTCAACATTGAAAAACACCAACAAATTCAACAACAACTTCAACATTGAAAAACACCAACAAATTCAGCAACAACCTCGACATTGAAAAACACCATCAAATTCAACAACAACCTCAACATTGAAAAACAACAACAACCTCAACATTGAAAAACACCAACAAATTCAACAACAACCTCATCATTGAAAAACAACAATAACCTCAACATTGAAAAACACCAACAAATTCAACAACAACTTCAACATTGAAAAACACCAACAAATTCAACAACAACCTCAACATTTAAAAACACCAATAAATTCAACAACAACCTCAACATTGAAAAAAACCAATAAATTCAACAACAACTTCAACATTGAAAAACACCAACAAATTCAACAACATCCTCGACATTGAAAAACACCAACAAATGCAACAACAACCTCAACATTGAAAAACCACAACAACCTCAACATTGAAAAACACCAACAAATACAACAACAACCTCAACATTGAAAAACAACAACAACCTCAACATTGAAAAACACCAACAAATCCAACAACAACCTCAACATTGAAAACACCGAAAAATTCAACAGCAACCTCGAAATTGAAAAACACCAACAAATTCGAAAACAACCTCAACATTGAAAAACAACAACAACCTGAACATTGAAAAACACCAACAAATTCAACAACAACCTCAGCATTGAAAAACAACGACAACCTCAACATTGAAAAACACCAATATATTCAACGACAACCTCAGCATTTAAAAACACCAACAAATTCAACAACAGCCTCAACATTGAAAAACAACAACAACCTCAACATTGTAAAACACCAACAAATTCAACAACAACCTCAACATTGAAAAACAAAAACAACCTCAACATTGTAAAACACCAACAAATTCAACAACAACCTCAACATTGAAAAACAACAACAACCTCAACATTGGAAAACACCAAAAAATTCAACAACAACCTCAACATTGAAAAACACCAACAAATTCAACAACAACCTCAACATTGAAAAACAACAACAACCTCAACATTGTAAAACACCAACAAATTCAACAACAACCTCAACATTGAAAAACAACAACAACCTCAACATTGTAAAACACCAACAAATTCAACAACAACCTCAACATTGAAAAACAACAACAACCTCAACATTGGAAAACACCAAAAAATTCAACAACAACTTCAACATTGAAAAACACCAACAAATTCAACAACAACCTCGAAATTGAAAAACACCAACAAATTCAACAACAACCTCAACATTGAAAAATAACAACAACCTCAACATTGAAAAACAAAAACAACCTCAAGATTGAAAAACACCAACAAATTCAACAACAACTTCAACATTGAAAAACACCAACAAATTCAGCAACAACCTCGACATTGAAAAACACCATCAAATTCAACAACAACCTCAACATTGAAAAACAACAACAACCTCAACATTGAAAAACACCAACAAATTCAACAACAACCTCAACATTGAAAAACAACAATAAACCTCAACATTGAAAAACGCCAACAAATTCAACAACAACTTCAACATTGAAAAACACCAACAAATTCAACAACAACCTCAACATTTAAAAACACCAACAAATTCAACAACAACCTCAACATTGAAAAAAACCAACAAATTCAACAACAACTTCAACATTGAAAAACACCAACAAATTCAACAACATCCTCGACATTGAAAAACACCAACAAATGCAACAACAACCTCAACATTGAAAAACCACAACAACCTGAACATTGAAAAACACCAACAAATACAACAACAACCTCAACATTGAAAAACAACAACAACCTCAACATTGAAAAACACCAACAAATTCAACAACAACCTCAACATTGAAAACACCAAAAAATTCAACAGCAACCTCGAAATTGAAAAACACCAACAAATTCGAAAACAACCTCAACATTGAAAAACAACAACAACCTGAACATTGAAAAACACCAACAAATTCAACAACAACCTCAGCATTGAAAAACAACGACAACCTCAACATTGAAAAATACCAATATATTCAACGACAACCTCAACATTTAAAAACACCAACAAATTCAACAACAGCCTCAACATTGAAAAACAACAACAACCTCAACATTGTAAAACACCAACAAATTCAACAACAACCTCAACATTGAAAAACAAAAACAACCTCAACATTGTAAAACACCAACAAATTCAACAACAACCTCAACATTGAAAAACAACAACAACCTCAACATTGGAAAACACCAAAAAATTCAACAACAACCTCAACATTGAAAAACACCAACAAATTCAACAAGAACCTCAACATTGAAAAACAATAACAACCTCAACATTGAAAAACACCAACAAATACAACAACAAATTCAACATTGAACAACAACAACAACCTCAACATTGAAAAACACCAACAAATTCAACAACAACCTCAACATTGAAAAACAACAACAACCTCAACATTGAACAACACCAACAAATTCAACAACAACCTCAACATTTAAAAACACCAACAAATTCAACGAACAACCTCAACATTGAAAAACACCAACAAATTCAACAAAAACTTCAACATTGAAAAACACCAACAAATTCAACAACAACCTCGACCTTGAAAAACACCAACAAATTCAACAACAACCTCAACATTAAAAAACTACAACAACCTCAACAATGAAAAACACCAACAAATTCAAAAACAACCTCAACATTGAAAAACACCAACAAATTCAACAACAACCTCAACATTGAAAAACAACAACAACCTCAACATTGTAAAACACCAACAAATTCAACAACAACCTCAACATTGAAAAACAACAACAACCTCAACATTGTAAAACACCAACAAATTCAACAACAACCTCAACATTGAAAAACAACAACAACCTCAACATTGGAAAACACCAAAAAATTCAACAACAACTTCAACATTGAAAAACACCAACAAATTCAACAACAACCTCGAAATTGAAAAACACCAACAAATTCAACAACAACCTCAACATTGAAAAATAACAACAACCTCAACATTGAAAAACAACAACAACCTCAACATTGAAAAACACCAACAAATTCAACAACAACTTCAACATTGAAAAACACCAACAAATTCAGCAACAACCTCGACATTGAAAAACACCATCAAATTCAACAACAACCTCAACATTGAAAAACAACAACAACCTCAACATTGAAAAACACCAACAAATTCAACAACAACCTCATCATTGAAAAACAACAATAACCTCAACATTGAAAAACACCAACAAATTCAACAACAACTTCAACATTGAAAAACACCAACAAATTCAACAACAACCTCAACATTTAAAAACACCAATAAATTCAACAACAACCTCAACATTGAAAAAAACCAATAAATTCAACAACAACTTCAACATTGAAAAACACCAACAAATTCAACAACAACCTCGAAATTGAAAAACACCAACAAATTCAACAACAACCTCAACATTGAAAAATAACAACAACCTCAACATTGAAAAACAACAACAACCTCAACATTGAAAAACACCAACAAATTCAACAACAACTTCAACATTGAAAAACACCAACAAATTCAGCAACAACCTCGACATTGAAAAACACCATCAAATTCAACAACAACCTCAACATTGAAAAACAACAACAACCTCAACATTGAAAAACACCAACAAATTCAACAACAACCTCATCATTGAAAAACAACAATAACCTCAACATTGAAAAACACCAACAAATTCAACAACAACTTCAACATTGAAAAACACCAACAAATTCAACAACAACCTCAACATTTAAAAACACCAATAAATTCAACAACAACCTCAACATTGAAAAAAACCAATAAATTCAACAACAACTTCAACATTGAAAAACACCAACAAATTCAACAACATCCTCGACATTGAAAAACACCAACAAATGCAACAACAACCTCAACATTGAAAAACCACAACAACCTCAACATTGAAAAACACCAACAAATACAACAACAACCTCAACATTGAAAAACAACAACGACCTCAACATTGAAAAACACCAACAAATCCAACAACAACCTCAACATTGAAAACACCAAAAAATTCAACAGCAACCTCGAAATTGAAAAACACCAACAAATTCGAAAACAACCTCAACATTGAAAAACAACAACAACCTGAACATTGAAAAACACCAACAAATTCAACAACAACCTCAGCATTGAAAAACAACGACAACCTCAACATTGAAAAACACCAATATATTCAACGACAACCTCAGCATTTAAAAACACCAACAAATTCAACAACAGCCTCAACATTGAAAAACAACAACAACCTCAACATTGTAAAACACCAACAAATTCAACAACAACCTCAACATTGAAAAACAAAAACAACCTCAACATTGTAAAACACCAACAAATTCAACAACAACCTCAACATTGAAAAACAACAACAACCTCAACATTGGAAAACACCAAAAAATTCAACAACAACCTCAACATTGAAAAACACCAACAAATTCAACAACAACCTCAACATTGAAAAACAACAACAACCTCAACATTGTAAAACACCAACAAATTCAACAACAACCTCAACATTGAAAAACAACAACAACCTCAACATTGTAAAACACCAACAAATTCAACAACAACCTCAACATTGAAAAACAACAACAACCTCAACATTGGAAAACACCAAAAAATTCAACAACAACTTCAACATTGAAAAACACCAACAAATTCAACAACAACCTCGAAATTGAAAAACACCAACAAATTCAACAACAACCTCAACATTGAAAAATAACAACAACCTCAACATTGAAAAACAAAAACAACCTCAAGATTGAAAAACACCAACAAATTCAACAACAACTTCAACATTGAAAAACACCAACAAATTCAGCAACAACCTCGACATTGAAAAACACCATCAAATTCAACAACAACCTCAACATTGAAAAACAACAACAACCTCAACATTGAAAAACACCAACAAATTCAACAACAACCTCAACATTGAAAAACAACAATAAACCTCAACATTGAAAAACGCCAACAAATTCAACAACAACTTCAACATTGAAAAACACCAACAAATTCAACAACAACCTCAACATTTAAAAACACCAACAAATTCAACAACAACCTCAACATTGAAAAAAACCAACAAATTCAACAACAACTTCAACATTGAAAAACACCAACAAATTCAACAACATCCTCGACATTGAAAAACACCAACAAATGCAACAACAACCTCAACATTGAAAAACCACAACAACCTCAACATTGAAAAACACCAACAAATACAACAACAACCTCAACATTGAAAAACAACAACAACCTCAACATTGAAAAACACCAACAAATTCAACAACAACCTCAACATTGAAAACACCAAAAAATTCAACAGCAACCTCGAAATTGAAAAACACCAACAAATTCGAAAACAACCTCAACATTGAAAAACAACAACAACCTGAACATTGAAAAACACCAACAAATTCAACAACAACCTCAGCATTGAAAAACAACGACAACCTCAACATTGAAAAACACCAATATATTCAACGACAACCTCAACATTTAAAAACACCAACAAATTCAACAACAGCCTCAACATTGAAAAACAACAACAACCTCAACATTGTAAAACACCAACAAATTCAACAACAACCTCAACATTGAAAAACAAAAACAACCTCAACATTGTAAAACACCAACAAATTCAACAACAACCTCAACATTGAAAAACAACAACAACCTCAACATTGGAAAACACCAAAAAATTCAACAACAACCTCAACATTGAAAAACACCAACAAATTCAACAAGAACCTCAACATTGAAAAACAATAACAACCTCAACATTGAAAAACACCAACAAATACAACAACAAATTCAACATTGAACAACAACAACAACCTCAACATTGAAAAACACCAACAAATTCAACAACAACCTCAACATTGAAAAACAACAACAACCTCAACATTGAACAACACCAACAAATTCAACAACAACCTCAACATTTAAAAACACCAACAAATTCAACGAACAACCTCAACATTGAAAAACACCAACAAATTCAACAAAAACTTCAACATTGAAAAACACCAACAAATTCAACAACAACCTCGACCTTGAAAAACACCAACAAATTCAACAACAACCTCAACATTAAAAAACTACAACAACCTCAACAATGAAAAACACCAACAAATTCAAAAACAACCTCAACATTGAAAAACACCAACAAATTCAACAACAACCTCAACATTGAAAAACAACAACCTCAACATTGAAAAACACCAACAAATTCAACAACAACCTCAACAATTAAAAACACCAACAAATTCAACAACAAACTCAACATTGAAAAACAACAACAACCTCAACATTGAAAAACACCAACAAGTTCAACAACAACCTCAACATTGAAAAACACCAACAAATTCAACAACAACCTCAACATTGAAAAATAACAACAACCTCAACATTGAAAAACAACAACAACCTCAACATTGAAAAACACCATCAAATTCAACAACAACCTCAACATTGAAAAACAACAAAAACCTCAACATTGAAAAACACCACGAAATTCAACAACAACTTCAACATTGAAAAACACCAACTAATTCAACAACAACCTCGAAATTGAGAAACACCAACAAATTCAACAACAACCTCAACATTGAAAAATAACAACAACCTCAACATTGAAAAACACCAACAAATTCAACAACAACCTCAACAATCAAAAACAACAACAACCTCACCATAAAAAACACCAACAAATTCAACAACAACTTCAACATTGAAAATCACCAACAAATTCAACAACAACCTCGACATTGAAAAACACCATCAAATTCAACAACAACCTCAACATTGAAAAACAACAACAACCTCAACATTGAAAAACATCAACAAATTCAACAACAACCTCAACATTGAAAAACACCAACAAATTCAACAACAACCACAACATTTAAAAACAACAACAACCTCAACATTGAAAAACACCAACAAATTCAACAACAACCTCAACATTGAAAAACAACAACAACCTCAACATCGAAAAACACCAACAAATTCAACAACAACCTCAACATTTAAAAACACCAACAAATTCAACAACAACCTCATTATTGAAAAACACCAACAAATTCAACAACAACTTCAACATTGAAAAACACCAACAAATTCAACAACAACCTCGACATTGAAAAACACCAACAAATTCAGCAACAACCTCGACATTGAAAAACACCATCAAATTCAACAACAACCTCAAAATTGAAAAACAACAACAACCTCAACATTGAAAAACACCAACAAATTCAACAACAACCTCAACATTGAAAAACAACAATAACCTCAACATTGAAAAACACCAACAAATTCAACAACAACCTCAACATTGAAAAACACCAACAAATTCAACAACAACTTCAACATTGAAAAACACCAACAAATTCAACAACATCCTCGACATTGAAAAACACCAACAAATTCAACAACAACCTCAACATTTAAAAACAACAACAACCTCAACATTGTAAAACACCAACAAATTCAACAACAACCTCAACATTGAAAAACAACAACAACCTCAACATTGTAAAACACCAACAAATTCAACAACAACCTCAACATTGAAAAACAACAACAACCTCAACATTGGAAAACACCAAAAAATTCAACAACAACTTCAACATTGAAAAACAACAACAAATTCAACAACAACCTCGAAATTGAAAAACACCAACAAATTCAACAACAACCTCAACATTGAAAAATAACAACAAGCTCAACATTGAAAAACAACAACAACCTCAACATTGAAAAACACCAACAAATTCAACAACAACTTCAACGTTGAAAAACACCAACAAATTCAGCAACAACCTCGACATTGAAAAACACCATCAAATTCAAGAACAACCTCAACATTGAAAAACAACAACCTCAACATTGAAAAACACCAACAAATTCAACAACAACCTCAACATTGAAAAACAACAATAACCTCAACATTGAAAAACACCAACAAATTCAACAACAACTTCAACATTGAAAAACACCAACAAATTCAACAACAACCTCAACATTTAAAAACACCAATAAATTCAACAACAACCTCAACATTGAAAAAAACCAACAAATTCAACAACAACTTCAACATTGAAAAACACCAACAAATTCAACAACATCCTCGACATTGAAAAACACCAACAAATGCAACAACAACCTCAACATTGAAAAACCACAACAACCTCAACATTGAAAAACACCAACAAATACAACAACAACCTCAACATTGAAAAACAACAACAACCTCAACATTGAAAAACACCAACAAATCCAACAACAACCTCAACATTGAAAACACCAAAAAATTCAACAGCAACCTCGAAATTGAAAAACACCAACAAATTCGAAAACAACCTCAACATTGAAAAACAACAACAACCTGAACATTGAAAAACACCAACAAATTCAACAACAACCTCAGCATTGAAAAACAACGACAACCTCAACATTGAAAAACACCAATATATTCAACGACAACCTCAGCATTTAAAAACACCAACAAATTCAACAACAGCCTCAACATTGAAAAACAACAACAACCTCAACATTGTAAAACACCAACAAATTCAACAACAACCTCAACATTGAAAAACAAAAACAACCTCAACATTGTAAAACACCAACAAATTCAACAACAACCTCAACATTGAAAAACAACAACAACCTCAACATTGGAAAACACCAAAAAATTCAACAACAACCTCAACATTGAAAAACACCAACAAATTCAACAAGAACCTCAACATTGAAAAACAACAACAACCTCAACATTGAAAAACACCAACAAATACAACAACAAATTCAACATTGAACAACAACAACAACCTCAACATTGAAAAACACCAACAAATTCAACAACAACCTCAACATTGAAAAACAACAACCTCAACATTGAAAAACACCAACAAATTCAACAACAACCTCAACAATTAAAAACACCAACAAATTCAACAACAAACTCAACATTGAAAAACAACAACAACCTCAACATTGAAAAACACCAACAAGTTCAACAACAACCTCAACATTGAAAAACACCAACAAATTCAACAACAACCTCAACATTGAAAAATAACAACAACCTCAACATTGAAAAACAACAACAACCTCAACATTGAAAAACACCAACAAATTCAACAACAACCTCAACATTGAAAAACAACAAAAACCTCAACATTGAAAAACACCAAGAAATTCAACAACAACTTCAACATTGAAAAACACCAACTAATTCAACAACAACCTCGAAATTGAGAAACACCAACAAATTCAACAACAACCTCAACATTGAAAAATAACAACAACCTCAACATTGAAAAACACCAACAAATTCAACAACAACCTCAACAATCAAAAACAACAACAACCTCACCATAAAAAACACCAACAAATTCAACAACAACTTCAACATTGAAAATCACCAACAAATTCAACAACAACCTCGACATTGAAAAACACCATCAAATTCAACAACAACCTCAACATTGAAAAACAACAACAACCTCAACATTGAAAAACACCAACAAATTCATCAACAACCTCAACATTGAAAAACACCAACAAATTCAACAACAACCACAACATTTAAAAACAACAACAACCTCAACATTGAAAAACAACAACAACCTCAACATTGAAAAACACCAACAAATTCAACAACAACCTCAACATTGAAAAACAACAACAACCTCAACATCGAAAAACACCAACAAATTCAACAACAACAGCAACATTTAAAAACACCAACAAATTCAACAACAACCTCATTATTGAAAAACACCAACAAATTCAACAACAACTTCAACATTGAAAAACACCAACAAATTCAACAACATCCTCGACATTGAAAAACACCAACAAATTCAACAACAACCTCAACATTGAAAAACAACAACAACCTCAACATTGTAAAACACCAACAAATTCAAAAACAACCTCAACATTGAAAAACACCAACAAATTCAACAACAACCTCAACATTGAAAAACAACAACCTCAACATTGAAAAACACCAACAAATTCAACAACAACCTCAACAATTAAAAACACCAACAAATTCAACAACAAACTCAACATTGAAAAACAACAACAACCTCAACATTGAAAAACACCAACAAGTTCAACAACAACCTCAACATTGAAAAACACCAACAAATTCAACAACAACCTCAACATTGAAAAATAACAACAACCTCAACATTGAAAAACAACAACAACCTCAACATTGAAAAACACCAACAAATTCAACAACAACCTCAACATTGAAAAACAACAAAAACCTCAACATTGAAAAAGACCAAGAAATTCAACAACAACTTCAACATTGAAAAACACCAACTAATTCAACAACAACCTCGAAATTGAGAAACACCAACAAATTCAACAACAACCTCAACATTGAAAAATAACAACAACCTCAACATTGAAAAACACCAACAAATTCAACAACAAACTCAACATTGAAAAACAACAACAACCTCAACATTGAAAAACACCAACAAGTTCAACAACAACCTCAACATTGAAAAACACCAACAAATTCAACAACAACCTCAACATTGAAAAATAACAACAACCTCAACATTGAAAAACAACAACAACCTCAACATTGAAAAACACCATCAAATTCAACAACAACCTCAACATTGAAAAACAACAAAAACCTCAACATTGAAAAACACCACGAAATTCAACAACAACTTCAACATTGAAAAACACCAACTAATTCAACAACAACCTCGAAATTGAGAAACACCAACAAATTCAACAACAACCTCAACATTGAAAAATAACAACAACCTCAACATTGAAAAACACCAACAAATTCAACAACAACCTCAACAATCAAAAACAACAACAACCTCACCATAAAAAACACCAACAAATTCAACAACAACTTCAACATTGAAAATCACCAACAAATTCAACAACAACCTCGACATTGAAAAACACCATCAAATTCAACAACAACCTCAACATTGAAAAACAACAACAACCTCAACATTGAAAAACATCAACAAATTCAACAACAACCTCAACATTGAAAAACACCAACAAATTCAACAACAACCACAACATTTAAAAACAACAACAACCTCAACATTGAAAAACACCAACAAATTCAACAACAACCTCAACATTGAAAAACAACAACAACCTCAACATCGAAAAACACCAACAAATTCAACAACAACCTGAACATTGAAAAACACCAACAAATTCAACAACAACCTCAGCATTGAAAAACAACGACAACCTCAACATTGAAAAACACCAATATATTCAACGACAACCTCAGCATTTAAAAACACCAACAAATTCAACAACAGCCTCAACATTGAAAAACAACAACAACCTCAACATTGTAAAACACCAACAAATTCAACAACAACCTCAACATTGAAAAACAAAAACAACCTCAACATTGTAAAACACCAACAAATTCAACAACAACCTCAACATTGAAAAACAACAACAACCTCAACATTGGAAAACACCAAAAAATTCAACAACAACCTCAACATTGAAAAACACCAACAAATTCAACAAGAACCTCAACATTGAAAAACAACAACAACCTCAACATTGAAAAACACCAACAAATACAACAACAAATTCAACATTGAACAACAACAACAACCTCAACATTGAAAAACACCAACAAATTCAACAACAACCTCAACATTGAAAAACAACAACCTCAACATTGAAAAACACCAACAAATTCAACAACAACCTCAACAATTAAAAACACCAACAAATTCAACAACAAACTCAACATTGAAAAACAACAACAACCTCAACATTGAAAAACACCAACAAGTTCAACAACAACCTCAACATTGAAAAACACCAACAAATTCAACAACAACCTCAACATTGAAAAATAACAACAACCTCAACATTGAAAAACAACAACAACCTCAACATTGAAAAACACCAACAAATTCAACAACAACCTCAACATTGAAAAACAACAAAAACCTCAACATTGAAAAACACCAAGAAATTCAACAACAACTTCAACATTGAAAAACACCAACTAATTCAACAACAACCTCGAAATTGAGAAACACCAACAAATTCAACAACAACCTCAACATTGAAAAATAACAACAACCTCAACATTGAAAAACACCAACAAATTCAACAACAACCTCAACAATCAAAAACAACAACAACCTCACCATAAAAAACACCAACAAATTCAACAACAACTTCAACATTGAAAATCACCAACAAATTCAACAACAACCTCGACATTGAAAAACACCATCAAATTCAACAACAACCTCAACATTGAAAAACAACAACAACCTCAACATTGAAAAACACCAACAAATTCATCAACAACCTCAACATTGAAAAACACCAACAAATTCAACAACAACCACAACATTTAAAAACAACAACAACCTCAACATTGAAAAACAACAACAACCTCAACATTGAAAAACACCAACAAATTCAACAACAACCTCAACATTGAAAAACAACAACAACCTCAACATCGAAAAACACCAACAAATTCAACAACAACAGCAACATTTAAAAACACCAACAAATTCAACAACAACCTCATTATTGAAAAACACCAACAAATTCAACAACAACTTCAACATTGAAAAACACCAACAAATTCAACAACATCCTCGACATTGAAAAACACCAACAAATTCAACAACAACCTCAACATTGAAAAACAACAACAACCTCAACATTGTAAAACACCAACAAATTCAAAAACAACCTCAACATTGAAAAACACCAACAAATTCAACAACAACCTCAACATTGAAAAACAACAACCTCAACATTGAAAAACACCAACAAATTCAACAACAACCTCAACAATTAAAAACACCAACAAATTCAACAACAAACTCAACATTGAAAAACAACAACAACCTCAACATTGAAAAACACCAACAAGTTCAACAACAACCTCAACATTGAAAAACACCAACAAATTCAACAACAACCTCAACATTGAAAAATAACAACAACCTCAACATTGAAAAACAACAACAACCTCAACATTGAAAAACACCAACAAATTCAACAACAACCTCAACATTGAAAAACAACAAAAACCTCAACATTGAAAAAGACCAAGAAATTCAACAACAACTTCAACATTGAAAAACACCAACTAATTCAACAACAACCTCGAAATTGAGAAACACCAACAAATTCAACAACAACCTCAACATTGAAAAATAACAACAACCTCAACATTGAAAAACACCAACAAATTCAACAACAAACTCAACATTGAAAAACAACAACAACCTCAACATTGAAAAACACCAACAAGTTCAACAACAACCTCAACATTGAAAAACACCAACAAATTCAACAACAACCTCAACATTGAAAAATAACAACAACCTCAACATTGAAAAACAACAACAACCTCAACATTGAAAAACACCATCAAATTCAACAACAACCTCAACATTGAAAAACAACAAAAACCTCAACATTGAAAAACACCACGAAATTCAACAACAACTTCAACATTGAAAAACACCAACTAATTCAACAACAACCTCGAAATTGAGAAACACCAACAAATTCAACAACAACCTCAACATTGAAAAATAACAACAACCTCAACATTGAAAAACACCAACAAATTCAACAACAACCTCAACAATCAAAAACAACAACAACCTCACCATAAAAAACACCAACAAATTCAACAACAACTTCAACATTGAAAATCACCAACAAATTCAACAACAACCTCGACATTGAAAAACACCATCAAATTCAACAACAACCTCAACATTGAAAAACAACAACAACCTCAACATTGAAAAACATCAACAAATTCAACAACAACCTCAACATTGAAAAACACCAACAAATTCAACAACAACCACAACATTTAAAAACAACAACAACCTCAACATTGAAAAACACCAACAAATTCAACAACAACCTCAACATTGAAAAACAACAACAACCTCAACATCGAAAAACACCAACAAATTCAACAACAACCTCAACATTTAAAAACACCAACAAATTCAACAACAACCTCATTATTGAAAAACACCAACAAATTCAACAACAACTTCAACATTGAAAAACACCAACAAATTCAACAACAACCTCGACATTGAAAAACACCAACAAATTCAGCAACAACCTCAACATTGAAAAACACCATCAAATTCAACAACAACCTCAAAATTGAAAAACAACAACAACCTCAACATTGAAAAACACCAACAAATGCAACAACAACCTCAACATTGAAAAACAACAATAACCTCAACATTGAAAAACACCAACAAATTCAACAACAACCTCAACATTGAAAAACACCAACAAATTCAACAACAACTTCAACATTGAAAAACACCAACAAATTCAACAACAACTTCAACATTGAAAAACACCAACAAATTCAACAACATCCTCGACATTGAAAAACACCAACAAATTCAACAACAACCTCAACATTGAAAAACAACAACAACCTCAACATTGTAAAACACCAACAAATTCAACAACAACCTCAACATTGAAAAACAACAGCAACCTCAACATTGTAAAACACCAACAAATTCAACAACAACCTCAACATTGAAAAACAACAACAACCTCAACATTGGAAAACACCAAAAAATTCAACAACAACTTCAACATTGAAAAACAACAACAAATTCAACAACAACCTCGAAATTGAAAAACACCAACAAATTCAACAACAACCTCAACATTGAAAAATAACAACAACCTCAACATTGAAAAACAACAACAACCTCAACATTGAAAAACACCAACAAATTCAACAACAACTTCAACGTTGAAAAACACCAACAAATTCAGCAACAACCTCGACATTGAAAAACACCATCAAATTCAAGAACAACCTCAACATTGAAAAACAACAACAACCTCAACATTGAAAAACACCAACAAATTCAACAACAACCTCAACATTGAAAAACAACAATAACCTCAACATTGAAAAACACCAACAAATTCAACAACAACTTCAACATTGAAAAACACCAACAAATTCAACAACAACCTCAACATTTAAAAACACCAATAAATTCAACAACAACCTCAACATTGAAAAAAACCAACAAATTCAACAACAACTTCAACATTGAAAAACACCAACAAATTCAACAACATCCTCGACATTGAAAAACACCAACAAATGCAACAACAACCTCAACATTGAAAAACCACAACAACCTCAACATTGAAAAACACCAACAAATACAACAACAACCTCAACATTGAAAAACAACAACAACCTCAACATTGAAAAACACCAACAAATCCAACAACAACCTCAACATTGAAAACACCAAAAAATTCAACAGCAACCTCGAAATTGAAAAACACCAACAAATTCGAAAACAACCTCAACATTGAAAAACAACAACAACCTGAACATTGAAAAACACCAACAAATTCAACAACAACCTCAGCATTGAAAAACAACGACAACCTCAACATTGAAAAACACCAATATATTCAACGACAACCTCAGCATTTAAAAACACCAACAAATTCAACAACAGCCTCAACATTGAAAAACAACAACAACCTCAACATTGTAAAACACCAACAAATTCAACAACAACCTCAACATTGAAAAACAAAAACAACCTCAACATTGTAAAACACCAACAAATTCAACAACAACCTCAACATTGAAAAACAACAACAACCTCAACATTGGAAAACACCAAAAAATTCAACAACAACCTCAACATTGAAAAACACCAACAAATTCAACAAGAACCTCAACATTGAAAAACAACAACAACCTCAACATTGAAAAACACCAACAAATACAACAACAAATTCAACATTGAACAACAACAACAACCTCAACATTGAAAAACACCATCAAATTCAACAACAACCTCAACATTGAAAAACAACAACCTCAACATTGAAAAACACCAACAAATTCAACAACAACCTCAACAATTAAAAACACCAACAAATTCAACAACAAACTCAACATTGAAAAACAACAACAACCTCAACATTGAAAAACACCAACAAGTTCAACAACAACCTCAACATTGAAAAACACCAACAAATTCAACAACAACCTCAACATTGAAAAATAACAACAACCTCAACATTGAAAAACAACAACAACCTCAACATTGAAAAACACCAACAAATTCAACAACAACCTCAACATTGAAAAACAACAAAAACCTCAACATTGAAAAACACCAAGAAATTCAACAACAACTTCAACATTGAAAAACACCAACTAATTCAACAACAACCTCGAAATTGAGAAACACCAACAAATTCAACAACAACCTCAACATTGAAAAATAACAACAACCTCAACATTGAAAAACACCAACAAATTCAACAACAACCTCAACAATCAAAAACAACAACAACCTCACCATAAAAAACACCAACAAATTCAACAACAACTTCAACATTGAAAATCACCAACAAATTCAACAACAACCTCGACATTGAAAAACACCATCAAATTCAACAACAACCTCAACATTGAAAAACAACAACAACCTCAACATTGAAAAACACCAACAAATTCATCAACAACCTCAACATTGAAAAACACCAACAAATTCAACAACAACCACAACATTTAAAAACAACAACAACCTCAACATTGAAAAACACCAACAAATTCAACAACAACCTCAACATTGAAAAACAACAACAACCTCAACATCGAAAAACACCAACAAATTCAACAACAACATCAACATTTAAAAACACCAACAAATTCAACAACAACCTCATTATTGAAAAACACCAACAAATTCAACAACAACTTCAACATTGAAAAACACCAACAAATTCAACAACATCCTCGACATTGAAAAACACCAACAAATTCAACAACAACCTCAACATTGAAAAACAACAACAACCTCAACATTGTAAAACACCAACAAATTCAAAAACAACCTCAACATTGAAAAACACCAACAAATTCAACAACAACCTCAACATTGAAAAACAACAACCTCAACATTGAAAAACACCAACAAATTCAACAACAACCTCAACAATTAAAAACACCAACAAATTCAACAACAAACTCAACATTGAAAAACAACAACAACCTCAACATTGAAAAACACCAACAAGTTCAACAACAACCTCAACATTGAAAAACACCAACAAATTCAACAACAACCTCAACATTGAAAAATAACAACAACCTCAACATTGAAAAACAACAACAACCTCAACATTGAAAAACACCAACAAATTCAACAACAACCTCAACATTGAAAAACAACAAAAACCTCAACATTGAAAAACACCAAGAAATTCAACAACAACTTCAACATTGAAAAACACCAACTAATTCAACAACAACCTCGAAATTGAGAAACACCAACAAATTCAACAACAACCTCAACATTGAAAAATAACAACAACCTCAACATTGAAAAACACCAACAAATTCAACAACAACCTCAACAATCAAAAACAACAACAACCTCACCATAAAAAACACCAACAAATTCAACAACAACTTCAACATTGAAAATCACCAACAAATTCAACAACAACCTCGACATTGAAAAAGACCATCAAATTCAACAACAACCTCAACATTGAAAAACAACAACAACCTCAACATTGAAAAACACCAACAAATTCAACAACAACCTCAACATTGAAAAACACCAACAAATTCAACAACAACTTCAACATTGAAAAACAGCAACAAATTCAACAACAACCTCGACATTGAAAAACACCAACAAATTCAGCAACAACCTCGACATTGAAAAACACCATCAAATTCAACAACAACCTCAAAATTGAAAAACAACAACAACCTCAACATTGAAAAACACCAACAAATTCAACAACAACCTCAAAATTGAAAAACAACAATAACCTCAACATTGAAAAACACCAACAAATTCAACAACAACTTCAACATTGAAAAACACCAACAAATTCAACAACAAGCTCAACATTTAAAAACACCAACAAATTCAACAACAACCTCAACATTGAAAAACACCAACAAATTCAACAACAACTTCAACATTGAAAAACACCAACAAATTCAACAACATCCTCGACATTGAAAAACACCAACAAATTCAACATCAACCTCAACATTGAAAAACAACAACAACCTCAACATTGAAAAACACCAACAAATTCAACAACAACCTCAACATTGAAAAACAACAACAACCTCAACTTCGAAAAACACCAACAAATTCAACAACAACATCAACATTGAAAAACACCAACAAATTCAACAACAACCACAACATTTAAAAACAACAACAACCTCAACATTGAAAAACACCAACAAATTCAACAACAACCTCAACATTGAAAAACAACAACAACCTCAACTTCGAAAAACACCAACAAATTCAACAACAACATCAACATTGAAAAACACCAACAAATTCAACAACAACCTCATTATTGAAAAACACCAACAAATTCAACAACAACTTCAACATTGAAAAACAGCAACAAATTCAACAACAACCTCGACATTGAAAAACACCAACAAATTCAGCAACAACCTCGACATTGAAAAACACCATCAAATTCAACAACAACCTCAAAATTGAAAAACAACAACAACCTCAACATTGAAAAACACCAACAAATTCAACAACAACCTCAAAATTGAAAAACAACAATAACCTCAACATTGAAAAACACCAACAAATTCAACAACAACTTCAACATTGAAAAACACCAACAAATTCAACAACAAGCTCAACATTTAAAAACACCAACAAATTCAACAACAACCTCAACATTGAAAAACACCAACAAATTCAACAACAACTTCAACATTGAAAAACAGCAACAAATTCAACAACATCCTCGACATTGAAAAACACCAACAAATTCAACATCAACCTCAACATTGAAAAACAACAACAACCTCAACATTGTAAAACACCAACAAATTCAACAACAACCTCAACATTGAAAAACAACAACAACCTCAACATTGTAAAACACCAACAAATTCAACAACAACCTCAACATTGAAAAACAACAACAACCTCAACATTGGAAAACACCAAAAAATTCAACAACAACTTCAACATTGAAAAACACCAACAAATTCAACAACAACCTCGAAATTGAAAAACACCAACAAATTCAACAACAACCTCAACATT
Organism: Isurus oxyrinchus; assembly: GCA_026770705.1. NCBI lineage: Eukaryota > Metazoa > Chordata > Chondrichthyes > Lamniformes > Lamnidae > Isurus > Isurus oxyrinchus. The sequence goes on along the minus strand of JANJGN010000861.1, from coordinate 181,601 downwards.
GAAAAATAACAACAACCTCAACATTGAAAAACAACAACAACCTCAACATTGAAAAACACCAACAAATTCAACAACAACTTCAACATTGAAAAACACCAACAAATTCAGCAACAACCTCGACATTGAAAAACACCATCAAATTCAACAACAACCTCAACATTGAAAAACAACAACAACCTCAACATTGAAAAACACCAACAAATTCAACAACAACCTCAACATTGAAAAACAACAACAACCTCAACATTGAAAAACACCAACAAATTCAACAACAACCTCAACATTGAAAAACAACAAAAACCTCAACATTGAAAAACACCAAGAAATTCAACAACAACTTCAACATTGAAAAACACCAACTAATTCAACAACAACCTCGAAATTGAGAAACACCAACAAATTCAACAACAACCTCAACATTGAAAAATAACAACAACCTCAACATTGAAAAACACCAACAAATTCAACAACAACCACAACATTTAAAAACAACAACAACCTCAACATTGAAAAACACCAACAAATTCAACAACAACCTCAACATTGAAAAACAACAACAACCTCAACATCGAAAAACACCAACAAATTCAACAACAACCTCAACATTTAAAAACACCAACAAATTCAACAACAACCTCATTATTGAAAAACACCAACAAATTCAACAACAACTTCAACATTGAAAAACACCAACAAATTCAACAACAACCTCGACATTGAAAAACACCAACAAATTCAGCAACAACCTCGACATTGAAAAACACCATCAAATTCAACAACAACCTCAAAATTGAAAAACAACAACAACCTCAACATTGAAAAACACCAACAAATTCAACAACAACCTCAACATTGAAAAACAACAATAACCTCAACATTGAAAAACACCAACAAATTCAACAACAACCTCAACATTGAAAAACACCAACAAATTCAACAACAACTTCAACATTGAAAAACACCAACAAATTCAACAACATCCTCGACATTGAAAAACACCAACAAATTCAACAACAACCTCAACATTGAAAAACAACAACAACCTCAACATTGTAAAACACCAACAAATTCAACAACAACCTCAACATTGAAAAACAACAACAACCTCAACATTGTAAAACACCAACAAATTCAACAACAACCTCAACATTGAAAAACAACAACAACCTCAACATTGGAAAACACCAAAAAATTCAACAACAACTTCAACATTGAAAAACAACAACAAATTCAACAACAACCTCGAAATTGAAAAACACCAACAAATTCAACAACAACCTCAACATTGAAAAATAACAACAACCTCAACATTGAAAAACAACAACAACCTCAACATTGAAAAACACCAACAAATTCAACAACAACTTCAACATTGAAAAACACCAACAAATTCAACAAGAACCTCAACATTGAAAAACAACAACAACCTCAACATTGAAAAACACCAACAAATACAACAACAAATTCAACATTGAACAACAACAACAACCTCAACATTGAAAAACACCATCAAATTCAACAACAACCTCAACATTGAAAAACAACAACCTCAACATTGAAAAACACCAACAAATTCAACAACAACCTCAACAATTAAAAACACCAACAAATTCAACAACAAACTCAACATTGAAAAACAACAACAACCTCAACATTGAAAAACACCAACAAGTTCAACAACAACCTCAACATTGAAAAACACCAACAAATTCAACAACAACCTCAACATTGAAAAATAACAACAACCTCAACATTGAAAAACAACAACAACCTCAACATTGAAAAACACCAACAAATTCAACAACAACCTCAACATTGAAAAACAACAAAAACCTCAACATTGAAAAACACCAAGAAATTCAACAACAACTTCAACATTGAAAAACACCAACTAATTCAACAACAACCTCGAAATTGAGAAACACCAACAAATTCAACAACAACCTCAACATTGAAAAATAACAACAACCTCAACATTGAAAAACACCAACAAATTCAACAACAACCTCAACAATCAAAAACAACAACAACCTCACCATAAAAAACACCAACAAATTCAACAACAACTTCAACATTGAAAATCACCAACAAATTCAACAACAACCTCGACATTGAAAAACACCATCAAATTCAACAACAACCTCAACATTGAAAAACAACAACAACCTCAACATTGAAAAACACCAACAAATTCATCAACAACCTCAACATTGAAAAACACCAACAAATTCAACAACAACCACAACATTTAAAAACAACAACAACCTCAACATTGAAAAACACCAACAAATTCAACAACAACCTCAACATTGAAAAACAACAACAACCTCAACATCGAAAAACACCAACAAATTCAACAACAACATCAACATTTAAAAACACCAACAAATTCAACAACAACCTCATTATTGAAAAACACCAACAAATTCAACAACAACTTCAACATTGAAAAACACCAACAAATTCAACAACATCCTCGACATTGAAAAACACCAACAAATTCAACAACAACCTCAACATTGAAAAACAACAACAACCTCAACATTGTAAAACACCAACAAATTCAAAAACAACCTCAACATTGAAAAACACCAACAAATTCAACAACAACCTCAACATTGAAAAACAACAACCTCAACATTGAAAAACACCAACAAATTCAACAACAACCTCAACAATTAAAAACACCAACAAATTCAACAACAAACTCAACATTGAAAAACAACAACAACCTCAACATTGAAAAACACCAACAAGTTCAACAACAACCTCAACATTGAAAAACACCAACAAATTCAACAACAACCTCAACATTGAAAAATAACAACAACCTCAACATTGAAAAACAACAACAACCTCAACATTGAAAAACACCAACAAATTCAACAACAACCTCAACATTGAAAAACAACAAAAACCTCAACATTGAAAAACACCAAGAAATTCAACAACAACTTCAACATTGAAAAACACCAACTAATTCAACAACAACCTCGAAATTGAGAAACACCAACAAATTCAACAACAACCTCAACATTGAAAAATAACAACAACCTCAACATTGAAAAACACCAACAAATTCAACAACAACCTCAACAATCAAAAACAACAACAACCTCACCATAAAAAACACCAACAAATTCAACAACAACTTCAACATTGAAAATCACCAACAAATTCAACAACAACCTCGACATTGAAAAAGACCATCAAATTCAACAACAACCTCAACATTGAAAAACAACAACAACCTCAACATTGAAAAACACCAACAAATTCAACAACAACCTCAACATTGAAAAACACCAACAAATTCAACAACAACTTCAACATTGAAAAACAGCAACAAATTCAACAACAACCTCGACATTGAAAAACACCAACAAATTCAGCAACAACCTCGACATTGAAAAACACCATCAAATTCAACAACAACCTCAAAATTGAAAAACAACAACAACCTCAACATTGAAAAACACCAACAAATTCAACAACAACCTCAAAATTGAAAAACAACAATAACCTCAACATTGAAAAACACCAACAAATTCAACAACAACTTCAACATTGAAAAACACCAACAAATTCAACAACAAGCTCAACATTTAAAAACACCAACAAATTCAACAACAACCTCAACATTGAAAAACACCAACAAATTCAACAACAACTTCAACATTGAAAAACACCAACAAATTCAACAACATCCTCGACATTGAAAAACACCAACAAATTCAACATCAACCTCAACATTGAAAAACAACAACAACCTCAACATTGAAAAACACCAACAAATTCAACAACAACCTCAACATTGAAAAACAACAACAACCTCAACTTCGAAAAACACCAACAAATTCAACAACAACATCAACATTGAAAAACACCAACAAATTCAACAACAACCACAACATTTAAAAACAACAACAACCTCAACATTGAAAAACACCAACAAATTCAACAACAACCTCAACATTGAAAAACAACAACAACCTCAACTTCGAAAAACACCAACAAATTCAACAACAACATCAACATTGAAAAACACCAACAAATTCAACAACAACCTCATTATTGAAAAACACCAACAAATTCAACAACAACTTCAACATTGAAAAACAGCAACAAATTCAACAACAACCTCGACATTGAAAAACACCAACAAATTCAGCAACAACCTCGACATTGAAAAACACCATCAAATTGAACAACAACCTCAAAATTGAAAAACAACAACAACCTCAACATTGAAAAACACCAACAAATTCAACAACAACCTCAAAATTGAAAAACAACAATAACCTCAACATTGAAAAACACCAACAAATTCAACAACAACTTCAACATTGAAAAACACCAACAAATTCAACAACAAGCTCAACATTTAAAAACACCAACAAATTCAACAACAACCTCAACATTGAAAAACACCAACAAATTCAACAACAACTTCAACATTGAAAAACACCAACAAATTCAACAACATCCTCGACATTGAAAAACACCAACAAATTCAACATCAACCTCAACATTGAAAAACAACAACAACCTCAACATTGTAAAACACCAACAAATTCAACAACAACCTCAACATTGAAAAACAACAACAACCTCAACATTGTAAAACACCAACAAATTCAACAACAACCTCAACATTGAAAAACAACAACAACCTCAACATTGGAAAACACCAAAAAATTCAACAACAACTTCAACATTGAAAAACACCAACAAATTCAACAACAACCTCGAAATTGAAAAACACCAACAAATTCAACAACAACCTCAACATTGAAAAATAACAACAACCTCAACATTGAAAAACAACAACAACCTCAACATTGAAAAACACCAACAAATTCAACAACAACTTCAACATTGAAAAACACCAACAAATTCAGCAACAACCTCGACATTGAAAAACACCATCAAATTCAACAACAACCTCAACATTGAAAAACAACAACAACCTCAACATTGAAAAACACCAACAAATTCAACAACAACCTCAACATTGAAAAACAACAACAACCTCAACATTGAAAAACACCAACAAATTCAACAACAACCTCAACATTGAAAAACAACAAAAACCTCAACATTGAAAAACACCAAGAAATTCAACAACAACTTCAACATTGAAAAACACCAACTAATTCAACAACAACCTCGAAATTGAGAAACACCAACAAATTCAACAACAACCTCAACATTGAAAAATAACAACAACCTCAACATTGAAAAACACCAACAAATTCAACAACAACCACAACATTTAAAAACAACAACAACCTCAACATTGAAAAACACCAACAAATTCAACAACAACCTCAACATTGAAAAACAACAACAACCTCAACATCGAAAAACACCAACAAATTCAACAACAACCTCAACATTTAAAAACACCAACAAATTCAACAACAACCTCATTATTGAAAAACACCAACAAATTCAACAACAACTTCAACATTGAAAAACACCAACAAATTCAACAACAACCTCGACATTGAAAAACACCAACAAATTCAGCAACAACCTCGACATTGAAAAACACCATCAAATTCAACAACAACCTCAAAATTGAAAAACAACAACAACCTCAACATTGAAAAACACCAACAAATTCAACAACAACCTCAACATTGAAAAACAACAATAACCTCAACATTGAAAAACACCAACAAATTCAACAACAACCTCAACATTGAAAAACACCAACAAATTCAACAACAACTTCAACATTGAAAAACACCAACAAATTCAACAACATCCTCGACATTGAAAAACACCAACAAATTCAACAACAACCTCAACATTGAAAAACAACAACAACCTCAACATTGTAAAACACCAACAAATTCAACAACAACCTCAACATTGAAAAACAACAACAACCTCAACATTGTAAAACACCAACAAATTCAACAACAACCTCAACATTGAAAAACAACAACAACCTCAACATTGGAAAACACCAAAAAATTCAACAACAACTTCAACATTGAAAAACAACAACAAATTCAACAACAACCTCGAAATTGAAAAACACCAACAAATTCAACAACAACCTCAACATTGAAAAATAACAACAACCTCAACATTGAAAAACAACAACAACCTCAACATTGAAAAACACCAACAAATTCAACAACAACTTCAACGTTGAAAAACACCAACAAATTCAGCAACAACCTCGACATTGAAAAACACCATCAAATTCAAGAACAACCTCAACATTGAAAAACAACAATAACCTCAACATTGAAAAACACCAACAAATTCAACAACAACCTCAACATTGAAAAACAACAATAACCTCAACATTGAAAAACACCAACAAATTCAACAACAACTTCAACATTGAAAAACACCAACAAATTCAACAACAACCTCAACATTTAAAAACACCAATAAATTCAACAACAACCTCAACATTGAAAAAAACCAACAAATTCAACAACAACTTCAACATTGAAAAACACCAACAAATTCAACAACATCCTCGACATTGAAAAACACCAACAAATGCAACAACAACCTCAACATTGAAAAACCACAACAACCTCAACATTGAAAAACACCAACAAATACAACAACAACCTCAACATTGAAAAACAACAACAACCTCAACATTGAAAAACACCAACAAATCCAACAACAACCTCAACATTGAAAACACCAAAAAATTCAACAGCAACCTCGAAATTGAAAAACACCAACAAATTCGAAAACAACCTCAACATTGAAAAACAACAACAACCTGAACATTGAAAAACACCAACAAATTCAACAACAACCTCAGCATTGAAAAACAACGACAACCTCAACATTGAAAAACACCAATATATTCAACGATAACCTCAGCATTTAAAAACACCAACAAATTCAACAACAGCCTCAACATTGAAAAACAACAACAACCTCAACATTGTAAAACACCAACAAATTCAACAACAACCTCAACATTGAAAAACAAAAACAACCTCAACATTGTAAAACACCAACAAATTCAACAACAACCTCAACATTGAAAAACAACAACAACCTCAACATTGGAAAACACCAAAAAATTCAACAACAACCTCAACATTGAAAAACACCAACAAATTCAACAAGAACCTCAACATTGAAAAACAACAACAACCTCAACATTGAAAAACACCAACAAATTCAACAACAACTTCAACATTGAAAAACACCAACAAATTCAACAACATCCTCGACATTGAAAAACACCAACAAATTCAACATCAACCTCAACATTGAAAAACAACAACAACCTCAACATTGTAAAACACCAACAAATTCAACAACAACCTCAACATTGAAAAACAACAACAACCTCAACATTGTAAAACACCAACAAATTCAACAACAACCTCAACATTGAAAAACAACAACAACCTCAACATTGGAAAACACCAAAAAATTCAACAACAACTTCAACATTGAAAAACACCAACAAATTCAACAACAACCTCGAAATTGAAAAACACCAACAAATTCAACAACAACCTCAACATTGAAAAATAACAACAACCTCAACATTGAAAAACAACAACAACCTCAACATTGAAAAACACCAACAAATTCAACAACAACTTCAACATTGAAAAACACCAACAAATTCAGCAACAACCTCGACATTGAAAAACACCATCAAATTCAACAACAACCTCAACATTGAAAAACAACAACAACCTCAACATTGAAAAACACCAACAAATTCAACAACAACCTCAACATTGAAAAACAACAACAACCTCAACATTGAAAAACACCAACAAATTCAACAACAACCTCAACATTGAAAAACAACAAAAACCTCAACATTGAAAAACACCAAGAAATTCAACAACAACTTCAACATTGAAAAACACCAACTAATTCAACAACAACCTCGAAATTGAGAAACACCAACAAATTCAACAACAACCTCAACATTGAAAAATAACAACAACCTCAACATTGAAAAACACCAACAAATTCAACAACAACCACAACATTTAAAAACAACAACAACCTCAACATTGAAAAACACCAACAAATTCAACAACAACCTCAACATTGAAAAACAACAACAACCTCAACATCGAAAAACACCAACAAATTCAACAACAACCTCAACATTTAAAAACACCAACAAATTCAACAACAACCTCATTATTGAAAAACACCAACAAATTCAACAACAACTTCAACATTGAAAAACACCAACAAATTCAACAACAACCTCGACATTGAAAAACACCAACAAATTCAGCAACAACCTCGACATTGAAAAACACCATCAAATTCAACAACAACCTCAAAATTGAAAAACAACAACAACCTCAACATTGAAAAACACCAACAAATTCAACAACAACCTCAACATTGAAAAACAACAATAACCTCAACATTGAAAAACACCAACAAATTCAACAACAACCTCAACATTGAAAAACACCAACAAATTCAACAACAACTTCAACATTGAAAAACACCAACAAATTCAACAACATCCTCGACATTGAAAAACACCAACAAATTCAACAACAACCTCAACATTGAAAAACAACAACAACCTCAACATTGTAAAACACCAACAAATTCAACAACAACCTCAACATTGAAAAACAACAACAACCTCAACATTGTAAAACACCAACAAATTCAACAACAACCTCAACATTGAAAAACAACAACAACCTCAACATTGGAAAACACCAAAAAATTCAACAACAACTTCAACATTGAAAAACAACAACAAATTCAACAACAACCTCGAAATTGAAAAACACCAACAAATTCAACAACAACCTCAACATTGAAAAATAACAACAACCTCAACATTGAAAAACAACAACAACCTCAACATTGAAAAACACCAACAAATTCAACAACAACTTCAACGTTGAAAAACACCAACAAATTCAGCAACAACCTCGACATTGAAAAACACCATCAAATTCAAGAACAACCTCAACATTGAAAAACAACAATAACCTCAACATTGAAAAACACCAACAAATTCAACAACAACCTCAACATTGAAAAACAACAATAACCTCAACATTGAAAAACACCAACAAATTCAACAACAACTTCAACATTGAAAAACACCAACAAATTCAACAACAACCTCAACATTTAAAAACACCAATAAATTCAACAACAACCTCAACATTGAAAAAAACCAACAAATTCAACAACAACTTCAACATTGAAAAACACCAACAAATTCAACAACATCCTCGACATTGAAAAACACCAACAAATGCAACAACAACCTCAACATTGAAAAACCACAACAACCTCAACATTGAAAAACACCAACAAATACAACAACAACCTCAACATTGAAAAACAACAACAACCTCAACATTGAAAAACACCAACAAATCCAACAACAACCTCAACATTGAAAACACCAAAAAATTCAACAGCAACCTCGAAATTGAAAAACACCAACAAATTCGAAAACAACCTCAACATTGAAAAACAACAACAACCTGAACATTGAAAAACACCAACAAATTCAACAACAACCTCAGCATTGAAAAACAACGACAACCTCAACATTGAAAAACACCAATATATTCAACGATAACCTCAGCATTTAAAAACACCAACAAATTCAACAACAGCCTCAACATTGAAAAACAACAACAACCTCAACATTGTAAAACACCAACAAATTCAACAACAACCTCAACATTGAAAAACAAAAACAACCTCAACATTGTAAAACACCAACAAATTCAACAACAACCTCAACATTGAAAAACAACAACAACCTCAACATTGGAAAACACCAAAAAATTCAACAACAACCTCAACATTGAAAAACACCAACAAATTCAACAAGAACCTCAACATTGAAAAACAACAACAACCTCAACATTGAAAAACACCAACAAATACAACAACAAATTCAACATTGAACAACAACAACAACCTCAACATTGAAAAACACCAACAAATTCAACAACAACCTCAACATTGAAAAACAACAACCTCAACATTGAAAAACACCAACAAATTCAACAACAACCTCAACAATTAAAAACACCAACAAATTCAACAACAAACTCAACATTGAAAAACAACAACAACCTCAACATTGAAAAACACCAACAAGTTCAACAACAACCTCAACATTGAAAAACACCAACAAATTCAACAACAACCTCAACATTGAAAAATAACAACAACCTCAACATTGAAAAACAACAACAACCTCAACATTGAAAAACACCAACAAATTCAACAACAACCTCAACATTGAAAAACAACAAAAACCTCAACATTGAAAAACACCAAGAAATTCAACAACAACTTCAACATTGAAAAACACCAACTAATTCAACAACAACCTCGAAATTGAGAAACACCAACAAATTCAACAACAACCTCAACATTGAAAAATAACAACAACCTCAACATTGAAAAACACCAACAAATTCAACAACAACCTCAACAATCAAAAACAACAACAACCTCACCATAAAAAACACCAACAAATTCAACAACAACTTCAACATTGAAAATCACCAACAAATTCAACAACAACCTCGACATTGAAAAACACCATCAAATTCAACAACAACCTCAACATTGAAAAACAACAACAACCTCAACATTGAAAAACACCAACAAATTCATCAACAACCTCAACATTGAAAAACACCAACAAATTCAACAACAACCACAACATTTAAAAACAACAACAACCTCAACATTGAAAAACACCAACAAATTCAACAACAACCTCAACATTGAAAAACAACAACAACCTCAACATCGAAAAACACCAACAAATTCAACAACAACATCAACATTTAAAAACACCAACAAATTCAACAACAACCTCATTATTGAAAAACACCAACAAATTCAACAACAACTTCAACATTGAAAAACACCAACAAATTCAACAACATCCTCGACATTGAAAAACACCAACAAATTCAACAACAACCTCAACATTGAAAAACAACAACAACCTCAACATTGTAAAACACCAACTAATTCAAAAACAACCTCAACATTGAAAAACACCAACAAATTCAACAACAACCTCAACATTGAAAAACAACAACCTCAACATTGAAAAACACCAACAAATTCAACAACAACCTCAACAATTAAAAACACCAACAAATTCAACAACAAACTCAACATTGAAAAACAACAACAACCTCAACATTGAAAAACACCAACAAGTTCAACAACAACCTCAACATTGAAAAACACCAACAAATTCAACAACAACCTCAACATTGAAAAATAACAACAACCTCAACATTGAAAAACAACAACAACCTCAACATTGAAAAACACCAACAAATTCAACAACAACCTCAACATTGAAAAACAACAAAAACCTCAACAATGAAAAACACCAAGAAATTCAACAACAACTTCAACATTGAAAAACACCAACTAATTCAACAACAACCTCGAAATTGAGAAACACCAACAAATTCAACAACAACCTCAACATTGAAAAATAACAACAACCTCAACATTGAAAAACACCAACAAATTCAACAACAACCTCAACAATCAAAAACAACAACAACCTCACCATAAAAAACACCAACAAATTCAACAACAACTTCAACATTGAAAATCACCAACAAATTCAACAACAACCTCGACATTGAAAAAGACCATCAAATTCAACAACAACCTCAACATTGAAAAACAACAACAACCTCAACATTGAAAAACACCAACAAATTCAACAACAACCTCAACATTGAAAAACACCAACAAATTCAACAACAACCACAACATTTAAAAACAACAACAACCTCAACATTGATAAACACCAACAAATTCAACAACAACCTCAACATTGAAAAACAACAACAACCTCAACTTCGAAAAACACCAACAAATTCAACAACAACATCAACATTTAAAAACACCAACAAATTCAACAACAACCTCATTATTGAAAAACACCAACAAATTCAACAACAACTTCAACATTGAAAAACAGCAACAAATTCAACAACAACCTCGACATTGAAAAACACCAACAAATTCAGCAACAACCTCGACATTGAAAAACACCATCAAATTCAACAACAACCTCAAAATTGAAAAACAACAACAACCTCAACATTGAAAAACACCAACAAATTCAACAACAACCTCAAAATTGAAAAACAACAATAACCTCAACATTGAAAAACACCAACAAATTCAACAACAACTTCAACATTGAAAAACACCAACAAATTCAACAACAAGCTCAACATTTAAAAACACCAACAAATTCAACAACAACCTCAACATTGAAAAACACCAACAAATTCAACAACAACTTCAACATTGAAAAACACCAACAAATTCAACAACATCCTCGACATTGAAAAACACCAACAAATTCAACATCAACCTCAACATTGAAAAACAACAACAACCTCAACATTGTAAAACACCAACAAATTCAACAACAACCTCAACATTGAAAAACAACAACAACCTCAACATTGTAAAACACCAACAAATTCAACAACAACCTCAACATTGAAAAACAACAACAACCTCAACATTGGAAAACACCAAAAAATTCAACAACAACTTCAACATTGAAAAACACCAACAAATTCAACAACAACCTCGAAATTGAAAAACACCAACAAATTCAACAACAACCTCAACATTGAAAAATAACAACAACCTCAACATTGAAAAACAACAACAACCTCAACATTGAAAAACACCAACAAATTCAACAACAACTTCAACATTGAAAAACACCAACAAATTCAGCAACAACCTCGACATTGAAAAACACCATCAAATTCAACAACAACCTCAACATTGAAAAACAACAACAACCTCAACATTGAAAAACACCAACAAATTCAACAACAACCTCAACATTGAAAAACAACAACAACCTCAACATTGAAAAACACCAACAAATTCAACAACAACCTCAACATTGAAAAACAACAAAAACCTCAACATTGAAAAACACCAAGAAATTCAACAACAACTTCAACATTGAAAAACACCAACTAATTCAACAACAACCTCGAAATTGAGAAACACCAACAAATTCAACAACAACCTCAACATTGAAAAATAACAACAAACTCAACATTGAAAAACACCAACAAATTCAACAACAACCTCAACAATCAAAAACAACAACAACCTCACCATAAAAAACACCAACAAATTCAACAACAACTTCAACATTGAAAATCACCAACAAATTCAACAACAACCTCGACATTCAAAAACACCATCAAATTCAACAACAACCTCAACATTGAAAAACAACAACAACCTCAACATTGAAAAACACCAACAAATTCAACAACAACCTCAACATTGAAAAACACCAACAAATTCAACAACAACCACAACATTTAAAAACAACAACAACCTCAACATTGAAAAACACCAACAAATTCAACAACAACCTCAACATTGAAAAACAACAACAACCTCAACATCGAAAAACACCAACAAATTCAACAACAACCTCAACATTTAAAAACACCAACAAATTCAACAACAACCTCATTATTGAAAAACACCAACAAATTCAACAACAACTTCAACATTGAAAAACACCAACAAATTCAACAACAACCTCAACATTGAAAAACACCAACAAATTCAGCAACAACCTCGACATTGAAAAACACCATCAAATTCAACAACAACCTCAAAATTGAAAAACAACAACAACCTCAACATTGAAAAACACCAACAAATTCAACAACAACCTCAACATTGAAAAACAACAATAACCTCAACATTGAAAAACACCAACAAATTCAACAACAACTTCAACATTGAAAAACACCAACAAATTCAACAACAACCTCAACATTTAAAAACACCAACAAATTCAACAACAACCTCAACATTGAAAAACACCAACAAATTCAACAACAACTTCAACATTGAAAAACACCAACAAATTCAACAACATCCTCGACATTGAAAAACACCAACAAATTCAACAACAACCTCAACATTGAAAAACAACAACAACCTCAACATTGTAAAACACCAACAAATTCAAAAACAACCTCAACATTGAAAAACACCAACAAATTCAACAACAACCTCAACATTGAAAAACAACAACCTCAACATTGAAAAACACCAACAAATTCAACAACAACCTCAACAATTAAAAACACCAACAAATTCAACAACAAACTCAACATTGAAAAACAACAACAACCTCAACATTGAAAAACACCAACAAGTTCAACAACAACCTCAACATTGAAAAACACCAACAAATTCAACAACAACCTCAACATTGAAAAATAACAACAACCTCAACATTGAAAAACAACAACAACCTCAACATTGAAAAACACCAACAAATTCAACAACAACCTCAACATTGAAAAACAACAAAAACCTCAACATTGAAAAACACCAAGAAATTCAACAACAACTTCAACATTGAAAAACACCAACAAATTCAACAACAACCTCAACATTGAAAAACAACAACAACCTCAACATCGAAAAACACCAACAAATTCAACAACAACCTCAACATTTAAAAACACCAACAAATTCAACAACAACCTCATTATTGAAAAACACCAACAAATTCAACAACAACTTCAACATTGAAAAACACCAACAAATTCAACAACAACCTCAACATTGAAAAACACCAACAAATTCAGCAACAACCTCGACATTGAAAAACACCATCAAATTCAACAACAACCTCAAAATTGAAAAACAACAACAACCTCAACATTGAAAAACACCAACAAATTCAACAACAACCTCAACATTGAAAAACAACAATAACCTCAACATTGAAAAACACCAACAAATTCAACAACAACTTCAACATTGAAAAACACCAACAAATTCAACAACAACCTCAACATTTAAAAACACCAACAAATTCAACAACAACCTCAACATTGAAAAACACCAACAAATTCAACAACAACTTCAACATTGAAAAACACCAACAAATTCAACAACATCCTCGACATTGAAAAACACCAACAAATTCAACAACAACCTCAACATTGAAAAACAACAACAACCTCAACATTGTAAAACACCAACAAATTCAAAAACAACCTCAACATTGAAAAACACCAACAAATTCAACAACAACCTCAACATTGAAAAACAACAACCTCAACATTGAAAAACACCAACAAATTCAACAACAACCTCAACAATTAAAAACACCAACAAATTCAACAACAAACTCAACATTGAAAAACAACAACAACCTCAACATTGAAAAACACCAACAAGTTCAACAACAACCTCAACATTGAAAAACACCAACAAATTCAACAACAACCTCAACATTGAAAAATAACAACAACCTCAACATTGAAAAACAACAACAACCTCAACATTGAAAAACACCAACAAATTCAACAACAACCTCAACATTGAAAAACAACAAAAACCTCAACATTGAAAAACACCAAGAAATTCAACAACAACTTCAACATTGAAAAACACCAACTAATTCAACAACAACCTCGAAATTGAGAAACACCAACAAATTCAACAACAACCTCAACAATCAAAAACAACAACAACCTCACCATAAAAAACACCAACAAATTCAACAACAACTTCAACATTGAAAATCACCAACAAATTCAACAACAACCTCGACATTGAAAAACACCATCAAATTCAACAACAACCTCAACATTGAAAAACAACAACAACCTCAACATTGAAAAACACGAACAAATTCATCAACAACCTCAACATTGAAAAACACCAACAAATTCAACAACAACCACAACATTTAAAAACAACAACAACCTCAACATTGAAAAACACCAACAAATTCAACAACAACCTCAACATTGAAAAACAACAACAACCTCAACATCGAAAAACACCAACAAATTCAACAACAACATCAACATTTAAAAACACCAACAAATTCAACCACAACCTCATTATTGAAAAACACCAACAAATTCAACAACAACTTCAACATTGAAAAACACCAACAAATTCAACAACAACCTCAACATTGAAAAACACCAACAAATCCAACAACAACCTCAACATTGAAAACACCAAAAAATTCAACAGCAACCTCGAAATTGAAAAACACCAACAAATTCGAAAACAACCTCAACATTGAAAAACAACAACAACCTGAACATTGAAAAACACCAACAAATTCAACAACAACCTCAGCATTGAAAAACAACGACAACCTCAACATTGAAAAACACCAATATATTCAACGACAACCTCAGCATTTAAAAACAACAACAAATTCAACAACAGCCTCAACATTGAAAAACAACAACAACCTCAACATTGTAAAACACCAACAAATTCAACAACAACCTCAACATTGAAAAACAAAAACAACCTCAACATTGTAAAACACCAACAAATTCAACAACAACCTCAACATTGAAAAACAACAACAACCTCAACATTGGAAAACACCAAAAAATTCAACAACAACCTCAACATTGAAAAACACCAACAAATTCAACAAGAACCTCAACATGTAAAAACAACAACAACCTCAACATTGAAAAACACCAACAAATACAACAACAAATTCAACATTGAACAACAACAACAACCTCAACATTGAAAAACACCAACAAATTCAACAACAACCTCAACATTGAAAAACAACAACCTCAACATAGAAAAACACCAACAAATTCAACAACAACCTCAACAATTAAAAACACCAACAATTCAACAACAAACTCAACATTGAAAAACAACAACAACCTCAACATTGAAAAACACCAACAAGTTCAACAACAACCTCAACATTGAAAAACACCAACAAATTCAACAACAACCTCAACATTGAAAAATAACAACAACCTCAACATTGAAAAACAACAACAACCTCAACATTGAAAAACACCAACAAATTCAACAACAACCTCAACATTGAAAAACAACAAAAACCTCAACATTGAAAAACACCAAGAAATTCATCAACAACTTCAACATGGAAAAACACCAACTAATTCAACAACAACCTCGAAATTGAGAAACACCAACAAATTCAACAACAACCTCAACATTGAAAAATAACAACAACCTCAACATTGAAAAACACCAACAAATTCAACAACAACCTCAACAATCAAAAACAACAACAACCTCACCATAAAAAACACCAACAAATTCAACAACAACTTCAACATTGAAAATCACCAACAAATTCAACAACAACCTCGGCATTGAAAAACACCATCAAATTCAACAACAACCTCAACATTGAAAAACAACAACAACCTCAACATTGAAAAACACCAACAAATTCATCAACAACCTCAACATTGAAAAACACCAACAAATTCAACAACAACCACAACATTTAAAAACAACAACAACCTCAACATTGAAAAACACCAACAAATTCAACAACAACCTCAACATTGAAAAACAACAACAACCTCAACATCGAAAAACACCAACAAATTCAACAACAACATCAACATTTAAAAACACCAACAAATTCAACAACAACCTCATTATTGAAAAACACCAACAAATTCAACAACAACTTCAACATTGAAAAACACCAACAAATTCAACAACATCCTCGACATTGAAAAACACCAACAAATTCAACAACAACCTCAACATTGAAAAACAACAACAACCTCAACATTGTAAAACACCAACAAATTCAAAAACAACCTCAACATTGAAAAACACCAACAAATTCAACAACAACCTCAACATTGAAAAACAACAACCTCAACATTGAAAAACACCAACAAATTCAACAACAACCTCAACAATTAAAAACACCAACAAATTCAACAACAAACTCAACATTGAAAAACAACAACAACCTCAACATTGAAAAACACCAACAAGTTCAACAACAACCTCAACATTGAAAAACACCAACAAATTCAACAACAACCTCAACATTGAAAAATAACAACAACCTCAACATTGAAAAACAACAACAACCTCAACATTGAAAAACACCAACAAATTCAACAACAACCTCAACATTGAAAAACAACAAAAACCTCAACATTGAAAAACACCAAGAAATTCAACAACAACTTCAACATTGAAAAACACCAACTAATTCAACAACAACCTCGAAATTGAGAAACACCAACAAATTCAACAACAACCTCAACATTGAAAAATAACAACAACCTCAACATTGAAAAACACCAACAAATTCAACAACAACCTCAACAATCAAAAACAACAACAACCTCACCATAAAAAACACCAACAAATTCAACAACAACTTCAACATTGAAAATCACCAACAAATTCAACAACAACCTCGACATTGAAATACACCATCAAATTCAACAACAACCTCAACATTGAAAAACAACAACAACCTCAACATTGAAAAACACCAACAAATTCAACAACAACCTCAACATTGAAAAACACCAACAAATTCAACAACAACCACAACATTTAAAAACAACAACAACCTCAACATTGAAAAACACCAACAAATTCAACAACAACCTCAACATTGAAAAACAACAACAACCTCAACTTCGAAAAACACCAACAAATTCAACAACAACATCAACATTTAAAAACACCAACAAATTCAACAACAACCTCATTATTGAAAAACACCAACAAATTCAACAACAACTTCAACATTGAAAAACACCAACAAATTCAACAACAACCTCGACATTGAAAAACACCAACAAATTCAGCAACAACCTCGACATTGAAAAACACCATCAAATTCAACAACAACCTCAAAATTGAAAAACAACAACA
Organism: Isurus oxyrinchus; assembly: GCA_026770705.1. Classification (NCBI taxonomy): domain Eukaryota; kingdom Metazoa; phylum Chordata; class Chondrichthyes; order Lamniformes; family Lamnidae; genus Isurus; species Isurus oxyrinchus. Next base: position 162,839 of record JANJGN010000861.1, on the reverse strand, counting down.
ACCTCAACATTGAAAAACACCAACAAATTCAACAACAACCTCAAAATTGAAAAACAACAATAACCTCAACATTGAAAAACACCAACAAATTCAACAACAACTTCAACATTGAAAAACACCAACAAATTCAACAACAAGCTCAACATTTAAAAACACCAACAAATTCAACAACAACCTCAACATTGAAAAACACCAACAAATTCAACAACAACTTCAACATTGAAAAACACCAACAAATTCAACAACATCCTCGACATTGAAAAACACCAACAAATTCAACATCAACCTCAACATTGAAAAACAACAACAACCTCAACATTGTAAAACACCAACAAATTCAACAACAACCTCAACATTGAAAAACAACAACAACCTCAACATTGTAAAACACCAACAAATTCAACAACAACCTCAACATTGAAAAACAACAACAACCTCAACATTGGAAAACACCAAAAAATTCAACAACAACTTCAACATTGAAAAACACCAACAAATTCAACAACAACCTCAACATTGAAAAATAACAACAACCTCAACATTGAAAAACAACAACAACCTCAACATTGAAAAACACCAACAAATTCAACAACAACTTCAACATTGAAAAACACCAACAAATTCAGCAACAACCTCGACATTGAAAAACACCATCAAATTCAACAACAACCTCAACATTGAAAAACAACAACAACCTCAACATTGAAAAACACCAACAAATTCAACAACAACCTCAACATTGAAAAACAACAACAACCTCAACATTGAAAAACACCAACAAATTCAACAACAACCTCAACATTGAAAAACAACAAAAACCTCAACATTGAAAAACACCAAGAAATTCAACAACAACTTCAACATTGAAAAACACCAACTAATTCAACAACAACCTCGAAATTGAGAAACACCAACAAATTCAAAAACAACCTCAACATTGAAAAATAACAACAAACTCAACATTGAAAAACACCAACAAATTCAACAACAACCTCAACAATCAAAAACAACAACAACCTCACCATAAAAAACACCAACAAATTCAACAACAACTTCAACATTGAAAATCACCAACAAATTCAACAACAACCTCGACATTGAAAAACACCATCAAATTCAACAACAACCTCAACATTGAAAAACAACAACAACCTCAACATTGAAAAACACCAACAAATTCAACAACAACCTCAACATTGAAAAACACCAACAAATTCAACAACAACCACAACATTTAAAAACAACAACAACCTCAACATTGAAAAACACCAACAAATTCAACAACAACCTCAACATTTAAAAACACCAACAAATTCAACAACAACCTCATTATTGAAAAACACCAACAAATTCAACAACAACTTCAACATTGAAAAACACCAACAAATTCAACAACAACATCGACATTGAAAAACACCAACAAATTCAGCAACAACCTCGACATTGAAAAACACCATCAAATTCAACAACAACCTCAAAATTGAAAAACAACAACAACCTCAACATTGAAAAACACCAACAAATTCAACAACAACCTCAACATTGAAAAACAACAATAACCTCAACATTGAAAAACACCAACAAATTCAACAACAACTTCAACATTGAAAAACACCAACAAATTCAACAACAACCTCAACATTTAAAAACACCAACAAATTCAACAACAACCTCAACATTGAAAAACACCAACAAATTCAACAACAACTTCAACATTGAAAAACACCAACAAATTCAACAACATCCTCGACATTGAAAAACACGAACAAATTCAACAACAACCTCAACATTGAAAAACAACAACAACCTCAACATTGTAAAACACCAACAAATTCAAAAACAACCTCAACATTGAAAAACACCAACAAATTCAACAACAACCTCAACATTGAAAAACAACAACCTCAACATTGAAAAACACCAACAAATTCAACAACAACCTCAACAATTAAAAACACCAACAAATTCAACAACAAACTCAACATTGAAAAACAACAACAACCTCAACATTGAAAATCACCAACAAGTTCAACAACAACCTCAACATTGAAAAACACCAACAAATTCAACAACAACCTCAACATTGAAAAATAACAACAACCTCAACATTGAAAAACAACAACAACCTCAACATTGAAAAACACCAACAAATTCAACAACAACCTCAACATTGAAAAACAACAAAAACCTCAACATTGAAAAACACCAAGAAATTCAACAACAACTTCAACATTGAAAAACACCAACTAATTCAACAACAACCTCGAAATTGAGAAACACCAACAAATTCAACAACAACCTCAACAATCAAAAACAACAACAACCTCACAATAAAAAACACCAACAAATTCAACAACAACTTCAACATTGAAAATCACCAACAAATTCAACAACAACCTCGACATTGAAAAACACCATCAAATTCAACAACAACCTCAACATTGAAAAACAACAACAACCTCAACATTGAAAAACACCAACAAATTCATCAACAACCTCAACATTGAAAAACACCAACAAATTCAACAACAACCACAACATTTAAAAACAACAACAACCTCAACATTGAAAAACACCAACAAATTCAACAACAACCTCAACATTGAAAAACAACAACAACCTCAACATCGAAAAACACCAACAAATTCAACAACAACATCAACATTTAAAAACACCAACAAATTCAACCACAACCTCATTATTGAAAAACACCAACAAATTCAACAACAACTTCAACATTGAAAAACACCAACAAATTCAACAACAACCTCGACATTGAAAAACACCAACAAATTCAGCAACAACCTCGACATTGAAAAACACCATCAAATTCAACAACAACCTCAAAATTGAAAAACAACAACAACCTCAACATTGAAAAACACCAACAAATTCAACAACAACCTCAACATTGAAAAACAACAATAACCTCAACATTGAAAAACACCAACATATTCAACAACAACTTCAACATTGAAAAACACCAACAAATTCAACAACAACCTCAGCATTTAAAAACACCCACAAATTCAACAACAACCTCAACATTGAAAAACACCAACAAATTCAACAACAACTTCAACATTGAAAAACACCAACAAATTCAACAACATCCTCGACATTGAAAAACACCAACAAATTCAACAACAACCTCAACATTGAAAAACAACAACAACCTCAACATTGTAAAACACCAACAAATTCAACAACAACCTCAACATTGAAAAACAACAACAACCTCAACATTGTAAAACACCAACAAATTCAACAACAACCTCAACATTGAAAAACAACAACAACCTCAACATTGTAAAACACCAACAAATTCAACAACAACCTCAACATTGAAAAACAACAACAACCTCAACATTGGAAAACACCAAAAAATTCAACAACAACTTCAACATTGAAAAACACCAACAAATTCAACAACAACCTCGAAATTGAAAAACACCAACAAATTCAACAACAACCTCAACATTGAAAAATAACAACAACCTCAACATTGAAAAACAACAACAACCTCAACATTGAAAAACACCAACAAATTCAACAACAACTTCAACATTGAAAAACACCAACAAATTCAGCAACAACCTCGACATTGAAAAACACCATCAAATTCAACAACAACCTCAACATTGAAAAACAACAACAACCTCAACATTGAAAAACACCAACAAATTCAACAACAACCTCAACATTGAAAAACAACAATAACCTCAACATTGAAAAACACCAACAAATTCAACAACAACTTCAACATTGAAAAACACCAACAAATTCAACAACAACCTCAACATTTAAAAACACCAACAAATTCAACAACAACCTCAACATTGAAAAACACCAACAAATTCAACAACAACTTCAACATTGAAAAACACCAACAAATTCAGCAACAACCTCGACATTGAAAAACACCATCAAATTCAACAACAACCTCAACATTGAAAAACAACAACAACCTCAACATTGAAAAACACCAACAAATTCAACAACAACCTCAACATTGAAAAACAACAACAACCTCAACATTGAAAAACACCAACAAATTCAACAACAACCTCAACATTGAAAAACAACGAAAACCTCAACATTGAAAAACACCAAGAAATTCAACAACAACTTCAACATTGAAAAACACCAACTAATTCAACAACAACCTCGAAATTGAGAAACACCAACAAATTCAACAACAACCTCAACATTGAAAAATAACAACAAACTCAACATTGAAAAACACCAACAAATTCAACAACAACCTCAACAATCAAAAACAACAACAACCTCACCATAAAAAACACCAACAAATTCAACAACAACTTCAACATTGAAAATCACCAACAAATTCAACAACAACCTCGACATTGAAAAACACCATCAAATTCAACAACAACCTCAACATTGAAAAACAACAACAACCTCAACATTGAAAAACACCAACAAATTCAACAACAACCTCAACATTGAAAAACACCAACAAATTCAACAACAACCACAACATTTAAAAACAACAACAACCTCAACATTGAAAAACACCAACAAATTCAACAACAACCTCAACATTTAAAAACACCAACAAATTCAACAACAACCTCATTATTGAAAAACACCAACAAATTCAACAACAACTTCAACATTGAAAAACACCAACAAATTCAACAACAACATCGACATTGAAAAACACCAACAAATTCAGCAACAACCTCGACATTGAAAAACACCATCAAATTCAACAACAACCTCAAAATTGAAAAACAACAACAACCTCAACATTGAAAAACACCAACAAATTCAACAACAACCTCAACATTGAAAAACAACAATAACCTCAACATTGAAAAACACCAACAAATTCAACAACAACTTCAACATTGAAAAACACCAACAAATTCAACAACAACCTCAACATTTAAAAACACCAACAAATTCAACAACAACCTCAACATTGAAAAACACCAACAAATTCAACAACAACTTCAACATTGAAAAACACCAACAAATTCAACAACATCCTCGACATTGAAAAACACGAACAAATTCAACAACAACCTCAACATTGAAAAACAACAACAACCTCAACATTGTAAAACACCAACAAATTCAAAAACAACCTCAACATTGAAAAACACCAACAAATTCAACAACAACCTCAACATTGAAAAACAACAACCTCAACATTGAAAAACACCAACAAATTCAACAACAACCTCAACAAGTAAAAACACCAACAAATTCAACAACAAACTCAACATTGAAAAACAACAACAACCTCAACATTGAAAATCACCAACAAGTTCAACAACAACCTCAACATTGAAAAACAACAACAAATTCAACAACAACCTCAACATTGAAAAATAACAACAACCTCAACATTGAAAAACAACAACAACCTCAACATTGAAAAACACCAACAAATTCAACAACAACCTCAACATTGAAAAACAACAAAAACCTCAACATTGAAAAACACCAAGAAATTCAACAACAACTTCAACATTGAAAAACACCAACTAATTCAACAACAACCTCGAAATTGAGAAACACCAACAAATTCAACAACAACCTCAACAATCAAAAACAACAACAACCTCACAATAAAAAACACCAACAAATTCAACAACAACTTCAACATTGAAAATCACCAACAAATTCAACAACAACCTCGACATTGAAAAACACCATCAAATTCAACAACAACCTCAACATTGAAAAACAACAACAACCTCAACATTGATAAACACCAACAAATTCATCAACAACCTCAACATTGAAAAACACCAACAAATTCAACAACAACCACAACATTTAAAAACAACAACAACCTCAACATTGAAAAACACCAACAAATTCAACAACAACCTCAACATTGAAAAACAACAACAACCTCAACATCGAAAAACACCAACAAATTCAACAACAACATCAACATTTAAAAACACCAACAAATTCAACCACAACCTCATTATTGAAAAACACCAACAAATTCAACAACAACTTCAACATTGAAAAACACCAACAAATTCAACAACAACCTCGACATTGAAAAACACCAACAAATTCAGCAACAACCTCGACATTGAAAAACACCATCAAATTCAACAACAACCTCAAAATTGAAAAACAACAACAACCTCAACATTGAAAAACACCAACAAATTCAACAACAACCTCAACATTGAAAAACAACAATAACCTCAACATTGAAAAACACCAACAAATTCAACAACAACTTCAACATTGAAAAACACCAACAAATTCAACAACAACCTCAGCATTTAAAAACACCCACAAATTCAACAACAACCTCAACATTGAAAAACACCAACAAATTCAACAACAACTTCAACATTGAAAAACACCAACAAATTCAACAACATCCTCGACATTGAAAAACACCAACAAATTCAACAACAACCTCAACATTGAAAAACAACAACAACCTCAACATTGTAAAACACCAACAAATTCAACAACAACCTCAACATTGAAAAACAACAACAACCTCAACATTGTAAAACACCAACAAATTCAACAACAACCTCAACATTGAAAAACAACAACAACCTCAACATTGTAAAACACCAACAAATTCAACAACAACCTCAACATTGAAAAACAACAACAACCTCAACATTGGAAAACACCAAAAAATTCAACAACAACTTCAACATTGAAAAACACCAACAAATTCAACAACAACCTCGAAGTTGAAAAACACCAACAAATTCAACAACAACCTCAACATTGAAAAATAACAACAACCTCAACATTGAAAAACAACAACAACCTCAACATTGAAAAACACCAACAAATTCAACAACAACTTCAACATTGAAAAACACCAACAAATTCAGCAACAACCTCGACATTGAAAAACACCATCAAATTCAACAACAACCTCAACATTGAAAAACAACAACAACCTCAACATTGAAAAACACCAACAAATTCAACAACAACCTCAACATTGAAAAACAACAATAACCTCAACATTGAAAAACACCAACAAATTCAACAACAACTTCAACATTGAAAAACACCAACAAATTCAACAACAACCTCAACATTTAAAAACACCAACAAATTCAACAACAACCTCAACATTGAAAAAAACCAACAAATTCAACAACAACTTCAACATTGAAAAACAGCAACAAATTCAACAACATCCTCGACATTGAAAAACACCAACAAATGCAACAACAACCTCAACATTGAAAAACCACAACAACCTCAACATTGAAAAACACCAACAAATACAACAACAACCTCAACATTGAAAAACAACAACAACCTCAACATTGAAAAACACCAACAAATTCAACAACAACCTCAACATTGAAAAACAACGACAACCTCAACATTGAAAAACACCAATATATTCAACGACAACCTCAACATTTAAAAACAACAACAAATTCAACAACAGCCTCAACATTGAAATACAACAACAACCTCAACATTGTAAAACACCAACAAATTCAACAACAACCTCAACATTGAAAAACAAAAACAACCTCAACATTGTAAAACACCAACAAATTCAACAACAACCTCAACATTGAAAAACAACAACAACCTCAAGATTGGAAAACACCAAAAAATTCAACAACAACCTCAACATTGAAAAACACCAACAAATTCAACAACAACCTCAACATTGAAAAACAACAACAACCTCAACATTGAAAAACACCAACAAATTCAACAACAAATTCAACATTGAACAACAACAACAACCTCAACATTGAAAAACACCAACAAATTCAACAAAAACCTCAACATTGAAAAACAACAACAACCTCAACATTGAAAAACACCAACAAATTCAACAACAACCTCAACATTGAAAAACAACAACAAATTCAACGAACAAGCTCAACATTGAAAAACACCAACAAATTCAACAAAAACTTCAACATTGAAAAACACCAACAAATTCAACAACAACCTCGACATTGAAAAACACCAACAAATTCAACAACAACCTCAACATTAAAAAACTACAACAACCTCAACAATGAAAAACACCAACAAATTCAAAAACAACCTCAACATTGAAAAATACCAACAAATTCAACAACAACCTCAACAATTAAAAACACCAACAAATTCAACAACAAACTCAACATTGAAAAACAACAACAACCTCAACATTGAAAAACACCAACAAGTTCAACAACAACCTCAACATTGAAAAACACCAACAAATTCAACAACAACCTCAACATTGAAAAATAACAACAACCTCAACATTGAAAAACAACAACAACCTCAACATTGAAAAACACCAACAAATTCAACAACAACCTCAACATTGAAAAACAACAAAAACCTCAACATTGAAAAACACCAAGAAATTCAACAACAACTTCAACATTGAAAAAGACCAACTAATTCAACAACAACCTCGAAATTGAGAAACACCAACAAATTCAACAACAACCTCAACATTGAAAAATAACAACAACCTCAACATTGAAAAACACCAACAAATTCAACAACAACCTCAACAATCAAAAACAACAACAACCTCACCATAAAAAACACCAACAAATTCAACAACAACTTCAACATTGAAAATCACCAACAAATTCAACAACAACCTCGACATTGAAAAACACCATCAAATTCAACAACAACCTCAACATTGAAAAACAACAACAACCTCAACATTGAAAAACACCAACAAATGCAACAACAACCTCAACATTGTAAAACACCAACAAATTCAACAACAACCACAACATTTAAAAACAACAACAACCTCAACATTGAAAAACACCAACAAATTCAACAACAACCTCAACATTGAAAAACAACAACAACCTCAACATCGAAAAACACCAACAAATTCAACAACAACCTCAACATTTAAAAACACCAACCAATGCAACAACAGCCTCATTATTGAAAAACACCAACAAATTCAACAACAACTTCAACATTGAAAAACACCAACAAATTCAACAACAACCTCGACATTGAAAAACACCAACAAATTCAACAACAACCTCAACATTGAAAAACAACAACAACCTCAACATTGAAAAACACCAACAAATTCAACAACAACCTCAACATTGAAAAACAACAACAACCTCAACATAAAAAACACCATCAAATTCAACAACAACTTCAACATTGAAAGACACCAACAAATTCAACAACAACCTCGACATTGAAAAACACCATCAAATTCAACAACAACCTCAACCTTGAAAAACAACAACAACCTCAACTTTGAAAAACACCAACAAATTCAACAACACCCTCAACATTGAAAAACAACAACAACCTCAACATTGAAAAACACCAACAAATTCAACAACAACCTCAACATTTAAAAACACCAACAAATTCAACGAACAACCTCAACATTGAAAAACACCAACAAATTCAACAAAACTTCAACATTGAAAAACACCAACAAATTCAACAACAACCTCGACATTGAAAAACACCAACAAATTCAACAACAACCTCAACATTGAAAAACTACAACAACCTCAACATTGAAAAACACCAACAAATTCAACAACAACCTCAACATTGAAAAACACCAACAAATTCAACAACAACCTCAACATTGAAAAACCACAGCAACCTCAACATTGAAAAACACCAACAAATTCAAAAACAACCTCAACAATTAAAAACACCAACAAATTCAACAACAAACTCAACATTGAAAAACAACAACAACCTCAACATTGAAAAACACCAACAAGTTCAACAACAACCTCAACATTGAAAAACAACAACAACCTCAACATTGAAAAACACCAACAAATTCAACAACAACCTCAACATTGAAAAACAACAACAACCTCAACATTGAAAAACACCAAGAAATTCAACAACAACTTCAACATTGAAAAACGCCAACAAATTCAACAACAACCTCGAAATTGAAAAACACCAACAAATTCAACAACAACCTCAACATTGAAAAATAACAACAACCTCAACATTGAAAAACAACAACAACCTCAACATTGAAAAACACCAACAAATTCAACAACAACCTCAACAATCAAAAACAACAACAACCTCACCATAAAAAACACCAAATAATTCAACAACAACTTCAACATTGAAAAACACCAACAAATTCAACAACAACCTCGACATTGAAAAGCACCATCAAATTCAACAACAACCTCAACATTGAAAAACAACAACAACCTCAACATTGAAAAACAGCAACAAATTCAACAACAACCTCAACATTGAAAAACACCAACGAATTCAACAACAACCAGAACATTAAAAAACAACAACAACCTCAAGATTGAAAAACACCAACAAATTCAACAACAACCTCAACATTGAAAAACAACAACAACCTCAACATCGAAAAACACCAACAAATTCAACAACAACCTCAACATTTAAAAACACCAACAAATTCAGCAACAACCTCGACATTGAAAAATACCGTCAAATTCAACAACAACTTCAACATTGAAAAACACCAACAAATTCAACAACAACCTCGAAATTGAAAAACACCAACAAATTCAACAACAACCTCAACATTGAAAAATAACAACAACCTCAACATTGAAAAACAACAACAACCTCAACATTGAAAAACACCAACAAATTCAACAACAACTTCAACATTGAAAAACACCAACAAATTCAGCAACAACCTCAACATTGAAAAACACCATCAAATTCAACAACAACCTCAACATTGAAAAACAACAACAACCTCAACATTGAAAAACACCAACAAATTCAACAACAACCTCAACATTTAAAAACACCAACAAATTCAACAACAACCTCAACATTGAAAAACGCCAACAAATTCAACAACAACTTCAAAATTGAAAAACACCAACAAATTCAACAACAACCTCGACATTGAAAAACACCAACAAATTAAACAACAACCTCAACATTGAAAAACAACAATAACCTCAACATTGAAAAACACCAACAAATTCAACAACAACCTCAACATTGAAAAACAACAACAACCTCAACATAAAAAACACCAACAAATTCAACAACAACTTCAACATTGAAAAACACCAACCAATTCAACAACAACCTCGACATTGAAAAACACCATCAAATTCAACAACAACCTCAACATTGAAAAACAACAACAACCTCAACATTGAAAAACACCAACAAATTCAACAACAACCTCAACAATCAAAAACAACAACAACCTCACCATAAAAAACACCAAAAAATTCAACAACAACTTCAACATTGAAAAACACCAACAAATTCAACAACAACCTCGACATTGAAAAGCACCATCAAATTCAACAACAACCTCAACATTGAAAAACAACAACAACCTCAACATTGAAAAACAGCAACAAATTCAACAACAACCTCAACATTGAAAAACACCAACGAATTCAACAACAACCAGAACATTAAAAAACAACAACAACCTCAAGATTGAAAAACACCAACAAATTCAACAACAACCTCAACATTGAAAAACAACAACAACCTCAACATCGATAAACACCAACAAATTCAACAACAACCTCAACATTGAAAAATACCGTCAAATTCAACAACAACTTCAACATTGAAAAACACCAACAAATTCAACAACAACCTCGAAATTGAAAAACACCAACAAATTCAACAACAACCTCAACATTGAAAAATAACAACAACCTCAACATTGAAAAACAACAACAACCTCAACATTGAAAAACACCAACAAATTCAACAACAACTTCAACATTGAAAAACACCAAGAAATTCAGCAACAACCTCAACATTGAAAAACACCATCAAATTCAACAACAACCTCAACATTGAAAAACAACAACAACCTCAACATTGAAAAACACCAACAAATTCAACAACAACCTCAACATTGAAAAACACCAACAAATTCAACAACAACCTCGAAATTGAAAAACACCAACAAATTCAACAACAACCTCAACATTGAAAAATAACAACAACCTCAACATTGAAAAACAACAACAACCTCAACATTGAAAAACACCAACAAATTCAACAACAACTTCAACATTGAAAAACACCAACAAATTCAGCAACAACCTCGACATTGAAAAACACCATCAAATTCAACAACAACCTCAACATTGAAAAACAACAACAACCTCAACATTGAAAAACACCAACAAATTCAACAACAACCTCAACATTGAAAAACAACAATAACCTCAACATTGAAAAACACCAACAAATTCAACAACAACTTCAACATTGAAAAACACCAACAAATTCAACAACAACCTCAACATTTAAAAACACCAACAAATTCAACAACAACCTCAACATTGAAAAAAACCAACAAATTCAACAACAACTTCAACATTGAAAAACACCAACAAATTCAACAACATCCTCGACATTGAAAAACACCAACAAATGCAACAACAACCTCAACATTGAAAAACCACAACAACCTCAACATTGAAAAACACCAACAAATACAACAACAACCTCAACATTGAAAAACAACAACAACCTCAACATTGAAAAACACCAACAAATTCAACAACAACCTCAACATTGAAAACACCAAAAAATTCAACAACAACCTCGAAATTGAAAAACAACAACAAATTCGAAAACAACCTCAACATTGAAAAACAACAACAACCTGAACATTGAAAAACACCAACAAATTCAACAACAACCTCAGCATTGAAAAACAACGACAACCTCAACATTGAAAAACACCAATATATTCAACGACAACCTCAACATTTAAAAACAACAACAAATTCAACAACAGCCTCAACATTGAAATACAACAACAACCTCAACATTGTAAAACACCAACAAATCAACAACAACCTCAACATTGAAAAACAAAAACAACCTCAACATTGTAAAACACCAACAAATTCAACAACAACCTCAACATTGAAAAACAACAACAACCTCAAGATTGGAAAACACCAAAAAATTCAACAACAACCTCAACGTTGAAAAACACCAACAAATTCAACAACAACCTCAACATTGAAAAACAACAACAACCTCAACATTGAAAAACACCAACAAATTCAACAACAAATTCAACATTGAACAACAACAACAACCTCAACTTTGAAAAACACCAACAAATTCAACATAAACCTCAACATTGAAAAACAACAACAACCTCAACATTGAAAAACACCAACAAATTCAACAACAACCTCAACATTGAAAAACAACAACAAATTCAACGAACAACCTCAACATTGAAAAACACCAACAAATTCAACAAAAACTTCAACATTGAAAAACACCAACAAATTCAACAACAACCTCGACATTGAAAAACACCAACAAATTCAACAACAACCTCAACATTAAAAAACTACAACAACCTCAACAATGAAAAACACCAACAAATTCAAAAACAACCTCAACATTGAAAAATACCAACAAATTCAACAACAACCTCAACATTGAAAAACAACAACCTCAACATTGAAAAACAACAACAAATTCAACAACAACCTCAACAATTAAAAACACCAACAAATTCAACAACAAACTCAACATTGAAAAACAACAACAACCTCAACATTGAAAAACACCAACAAGTTCAACAACAACCTCAACATTGAAAAACACCAACAAATTCAACAACAACCTCAACATTGAAAAATAACAACAACCTCAACATTGAAAAACAACAACAACCTCAACATTGAAAAACACCAACAAATTCAACAACAACCTCAACATTGAAAAACAACAAAAACCTCAACATTGAAAAACACCAAGAAATTCAACAACAACTTCAACATTGAAAAACACCAACTAATTCAACAACAACCTCGAAATTGAGAAACACCAACAAATTCAACAACAACCTCAACATTGAAAAATAACAACAACCTCAACATTGAAAAACACCAACAAATTCAACAACAACCTCAACAATCAAAAACAACAACAACCTCACCATAAAAAACACCAACAAATTCAACAACAACTTCAACATTGAAAATCACCAACAAATTCAACAACAACCTCGACATTGAAAAACACCATCAAATTCAACAACAACCTCAACATTGAAAAACAACAACAACCTCAACATTGAAAAACACCAACAAATTCAACAACAACCTCAACATTGAAAAACACCAACAAATTCAACAACAACCACAACATTTAAAAACAACAACAACCTCAACATTGAAAAACACCAACAAATTCAACAACAACCTCAACATTGAAAAACAACAACAACCTCAACATCGAAAAACACCAACAAATTCAACAACAACCTCAACATTTAAAAACACCAACCAATGCAACAACAACCTCATTATTGAAAAACACCAACAAATTCAACAACAACTTCAACATTGAAAAACACCAACAAATTCAACAACAACCTCGACATTGAAAAACACCAACAAATTCAACAACAACCTCAACATTGAAAAACAACAACAACCTCAACATTGAAAAACACCAACAAATTCAACAACAACCTCAACATTGAAAAACAACAACAACCTCAACATAAAAAACACCATCAAATTCAACAACAACTTCAACATTGAAAGACACCAACAAATTCAACAACAACCTCGACATTCAAAAACACCATCAAATTCAACAACAACCTCAACCTTGAAAAACAACAACAACCTCAACTTTGAAAAACACCAACAAATTCAACAACAACCTCAACATTGAAAAACAACAACAACCTCAACATTGAAAAACACCAACAAATTCAACAACAACCTCAACATTTAAAAACACCAACAAATTCAACGAACAACCTCAACATTGAAAAACACCAACAAATTCAACAAAACTTCAACATTGAAAAACACCAACAAATTCAACAACAACCTCGACATTGAAAAACACCAACAAATTCAACAACAACCTCAACATTGAAAAACACCAACAAATTCAACAACAACCTCAACATTGAAAAACACCAACAAATTCAACAACAACCTCAACATTGAAAAACCACAGCAACCTCAACATTGAAAAACACCAACAAATTCAAAAACAACCTCAACAATTAAAAACACCAACAAATTCAACAACAAACTCAACATTGAAAAACAACAACAACCTCAACATTGAAAAACACCAACAAGTTCAACAACAACCTCAACATTGAAAAACAACAACAACCTCAACATTGAAAAACACCAACAAATTCAACAACAACCTCAACATTGAAAAACAACAACAACCTCAACATTGAAAAACACCAAGAAATGCAACAACAACTTCAACATTGAAAAACGCCAACAAATTCAACAACAACCTCGAAATTGAAAAACACCAACAAATTCAACAACAACCTCAACATTGAAAAATAACAACAACCTCAACATTGAAAAACAACAACAACCTCAACATTGAAAAACACCAACAAATTCAACAACAACCTCAACAATCAAAAACAACAACAACCTCACCATAAAAAACACCAAAAAATTCAACAACAACTTCAACATTGAAAAACACCAACAAATTCAACAACAACCTCGACATTGAAAAGCACCATCAAATTCAACAACAACCTCAACATTGAAAAACAACAACAACCTCAACATTGAAAAACAGCAACAAATTCAACAACAACCACAACATGGAAAAACACCAACGAATTCAACAACAACCAGAACATTAAAAAATAAGAACAACCTCAAGATTGAAAAACACCAACAAATTCAACAACAACCTCAACATTGAAAAACAACAACAACCTCAACATCGAAAAACACCAACAAATTCAACAACAACCTCAACATTTAAATACACCAACAAATTCAGCAACAACCTCGACATTGAAAAATACCGTCAAATTCAACACCAACTTCAACATTGAAAAACACCAACAAATTCAACAACAACCTCGAAATTGAAAAACACCAACAAATTCAACAACAACCTTAACATTGAAAAATAACAACAACCTCAACATTGAAAAACAACAACAACCTCAACATTGAAAAACACCAACAAATTCAACAACAACTTCAACATTGAAAAACACCAACAAATTCAGCAACAAACTCAACATTGAAAAACACCATCAAATTCAACAACAACCTCAACATTGAAAAACAACAACAACCTCAACATTGAAAAACACCAACAAATTCAACAACAACCTCAACATTTAAAAACACCAACAAATTCAACAACAACCTCAACATTGAAAAACGCCAACAAATTCAACAACAACTTCAAAATTGAAAAACACCAACAAATTCAACAACAACCTCGACATTGAAAAACACCAACAAATTAAACAACAACCTCAACATTGAAAAACAACAATAACCTCAACATTGAAAAACACCAACAAATTCAACAACAACCTCAACATTGAAAAACAACAACAACCTCAACATAAAAAACACCAACAAATTCAACAACAACTTCAACATTGAAAAACACCAACCAATTCAACAACAACCTCGACATTGAAAAACACCATCAAATTCAACAACAACCTCAACATTGAAAAACAACAACAACCTCAACATTGAAAAACACCAACAAATTCAACAACAACCTCAACATTGAAAAACACCAACAAATTCAACAACAACCTACACATTGAACAACAACAGCAACCTCAAAATTGAAAAACACCAACAAATTCAACAATAACCTCAACATTGAAAAACAACAACAACCTCAACATTGAAAAACACCAACAAATTCAACAACAACCTCAACATTTAAAAACACCAACAAATTCAGCAACAACCTCAACATTGAAAAACACCAACAAATTCAACAACAACTTCAACATTGAAAAACACCAACAAATTCAACAACAACCACGACATTGAAAAACACCAACAAATACAACAACAACCTCAACATTGAAAAACAACAACAACCTCAACATTGAAAAACACCAACAAATTCAACAACAACCTCAACATTGAAAAACACCAACAAATTCAACAACAACCACAACATTTAAAAACAACAACAACCTCAACATTGAAAAACACCAACAAATTCAACAACAACCTCAACATTGAAAAACAACAACAACCTCAACATCGAAAAACACCAACAAATTCAACAACAACCTCAACATTTAAAAACACCAACCAATGCAACAACAACCTCATTATTGAAAAACACCAACAAATTCAACAACAACTTCAACATTGAAAAACACCAACAAATTCAACAACAACCTCGACATTGAAAAACACCAACAAATTCAACAACAACCTCAACATTGAAAAACAACAACAACCTCAACATTGAAAAACACCAACAAATTCAACAACAACCTCAACATTGAAAAACAACAACAACCTCAACATAAAAAACACCATCAAATTCAACAACAACTTCAACATTGAAAGACACCAACAAATTCAACAACAACCTCGACATTCAAAAACACCATCAAATTCAACAACAACCTCAACCTTGAAAAACAACAACAACCTCAACTTTGAAAAACACCAACAAATTCAACAACAACCTCAACATTGAAAAACAACAACAACCTCAACATTGAAAAACACCAACAAATTCAACAACAACCTCAACATTTAAAAACACCAACAAATTCAACGAACAACCTCAACATTGAAAAACACCAACAAATTCAACAAAACTTCAACATTGAAAAACACCAACAAATTCAACAACAACCTCGACATTGAAAAACACCAACAAATTCAACAACAACCTCAACATTGAAAAACACCAACAAATTCAACAACAACCTCAACATTGAAAAACACCAACAAATTCAACAACAACCTCAACATTGAAAAACCACAGCAACCTCAACATTGAAAAACACCAACAAATTCAAAAACAACCTCAACAATTAAAAACACCAACAAATTCAACAACAAACTCAACATTGAAAAACAACAACAACCTCAACATTGAAAAACACCAACAAGTTCAACAACAACCTCAACATTGAAAAACAACAACAACCTCAACATTGAAAAACACCAACAAATTCAACAACAACCTCAACATTGAAAAACAACAACAACCTCAACATTGAAAAACACCAAGAAATGCAACAACAACTTCAACATTGAAAAACGCCAACAAATTCAACAACAACCTCGAAATTGAAAAACACCAACAAATTCAACAACAACCTCAACATTGAAAAATAACAACAACCTCAACATTGAAAAACAACAACAACCTCAACATTGAAAAACACCAACAAATTCAACAACAACCTCAACAATCAAAAACAACAACAACCTCACCATAAAAAACACCAAAAAATTCAACAACAACTTCAACATTGAAAAACACCAACAAATTCAACAACAACCTCGACATTGAAAAGCACCATCAAATTCAACAACAACCTCAACATTGAAAAACAACAACAACCTCAACATTGAAAAACAGCAACAAATTCAACAACAACCACAACATGGAAAAACACCAACGAATTCAACAACAACCAGAACATTAAAAAATAAGAACAACCTCAAGATTGAAAAACACCAACAAATTCAACAACAACCTCAACATTGAAAAACAACAACAACCTCAACATCGAAAAACACCAACAAATTCAACAACAACCTCAACATTTAAATACACCAACAAATTCAGCAACAACCTCGACATTGAAAAATACCGTCAAATTCAACACCAACTTCAACATTGAAAAACACCAACAAATTCAACAACAACCTCGAAATTGAAAAACACCAACAAATTCAACAACAACCTTAACATTGAAAAATAACAACAACCTCAACATTGAAAAACAACAACAACCTCAACATTGAAAAACACCAACAAATTCAACAACAACTTCAACATTGAAAAACACCAACAAATTCAGCAACAAACTCAACATTGAAAAACACCATCAAATTCAACAACAACCTCAACATTGAAAAACAACAACAACCTCAACATTGAAAAACACCAACAAATTCAACAACAACCTCAACATTTAAAAACACCAACAAATTCAACAACAACCTCAACATTGAAAAACGCCAACAAATTCAACAACAACTTCAAAATTGAAAAACACCAACAAATTCAACAACAACCTCGACATTGAAAAACACCAACAAATTAAACAACAACCTCAACATTGAAAAACAACAATAACCTCAACATTGAAAAACACCAACAAATTCAACAACAACCTCAACATTGAAAAACAACAACAACCTCAACATAAAAAACACCAACAAATTCAACAACAACTTCAACATTGAAAAACACCAACCAATTCAACAACAACCTCGACATTGAAAAACACCATCAAATTCAACAACAACCTCAACATTGAAAAACAACAACAACCTCAACATTGAAAAACACCAACAAATTCAACAACAACCTCAACATTGAAAAACACCAACAAATTCAACAACAACCTACACATTGAACAACAACAGCAACCTCAAAATTGAAAAACACCAACAAATTCAACAATAACCTCAACATTGAAAAACAACAACAACCTCAACATTGAAAAACACCAACAAATTCAACAACAACCTCAACATTTAAAAACACCAACAAATTCAGCAACAACCTCAACATTGAAAAACACCAACAAATTCAACAACAACTTCAACATTGAAAAACACCAACAAATTCAACAACAACCACGACATTGAA
Source organism: Isurus oxyrinchus (assembly GCA_026770705.1). Classification (NCBI taxonomy): domain Eukaryota; kingdom Metazoa; phylum Chordata; class Chondrichthyes; order Lamniformes; family Lamnidae; genus Isurus; species Isurus oxyrinchus. Next base: position 143,216 of record JANJGN010000861.1, on the reverse strand, counting down.
AAACACCAACAAATACAACAACAACCTCAACATTGAAAAACAACATCAACCTCAACATTGAAAAACACCAACAAATTCAACAACAACCTCAACAATGAAAACACCAACAAATTCAACAACAACCTCAACATTGAAAAACAACAACAACCTCAACATTGAAAAACAACAACAACCTCAACATTGAAAAACACCAACCAATTCAACAACAACCTGAACATTGAAAAACAACAACAACCTCAACATTGAAAAACACCAACAAATTCAACAACAACTTCAACATTGAAAATCACCAACAAATTCAACAACAACCTCGAAATTGAAAAACACCAACAAATTCAACAACAACCTCAACATTGAAAAACAACAACAACCTCAACATTGAAAAACACCAACAAATTCAACAACAACCTCAACATTGAAAAACACCAACAAATTCAACATAAACCTCAACATTTAAAAACAACTACAACCTCAACATTGAAAAACACCAACAAATTCAACAATTACCTCAACATTGAAAAACAACATCAAGCTCAACATTGAAAAACACCAACAAATTCAACAACAACCTCAACATTTAAAAACACCAACAAATTCAACAACAAACTCAACATTGAAAAACAACAACAACCTCACCATTGAAAAACACCAACAAATTCAACAACAACCTCAACATTGGAAAACAACAACAACCTCAACATTGAAAAACACCAACAAATTCAACAACAACCTCAACATTGAAAAACACCAACAAATTCAACAACAACCCCAGCATTGAAAAACAACAACAACCTCAACATTGAAAAACACCAACAAATTCATCAATAACTTCAACATTGAAAAACACCAACAAATTCAACAACAATCTCGAAATTGAAAAACACCAACAAATTCAACAACAACCTCAACATTGAAAAATGACAACAACCTCAACATTGAAAAACAACAACAACCTCAACATTGACAAACACCAACAAATTCAACAACAAACTCAACATTGAAAAACAACAACAACCTCAACATTGAAAAACACCAACAAGTTCAACAACAACCTCAACATTGAAAAACAACAACAACCTCAACATTGAAAAACACCAACAAATTCAACAACAACCTCAACATTGAAAAACAACAACAACCTCAACATCGAAAAACACCAACAAATTCAACAACAACCTCAACATTTAAAAACACCAACCAATGCAACAACAACCTCATTATTGAAAAAACACCAACAAATTCAACAACAACTTCAACATTGAAAAACACCAACAAATTCAACAACAACCTCGACATTGAAAAAACACCAACAAATTCAACAACAACCTCAACATTGAAAAACACAACACAACCTCAACATTGAAACAACACCAACAAATATCAACAACAACCTCAACAATGAGAAAACAACAACAAACTTCAACATAAAAAAACACCATCAAATTCAACAACAACTTCAACATTGAAAGACACCAACAAATTCAACAACAACCTCGACATTCAAAAACACCATCAAATTCAACAACAACCTCAACCTTTGAAAACAACAACAACCTCAACTTTGAAAAACACCAACAAATTCAACAACAACCTCACCACATTTGAAAAAACAACAACAACCTCAACATTGAAAAACACCAACAATTCAACAACAACCTCAACATTTAAAAACACCAACAAATTCAACGATACAACGCTCAACATTGAAAACCACCAACAAATTCAACAAAACTTCAACATTGAAAAACACCAACAAATTCAACAACAACCTCGACATTGAAAAACACCAACAAATTCAACAACAACCTCAACATTGAAAAACACCAACAAATTCAACAACAACCTCAACATTGAAAAACACCAACAAATTCAACAACAACCTCAACATTGAAAAACCACAGCAATCCTCAACATTGAAAAACACCAACAAATTCAAAAACAACCTCAACAATTAAAAACACCAAACAAATTCAACAACAAACTCAACATTGAAGAAAACAACAACAACCTCAACATTGAAAAAACACCAAACAAGTTCAACAACAACCTCAACATTGAAAAACAACAACAACCTCAACATTGAAAAACACCAACAAATTCAACATACAATCCTCAACATTGAAAAACAACAACAACCTCAACATTGAAAAACACCAAGAAATGCAACAACAACTGTCAACAATTGAAAAAACGCCAACAAATTCAACAACAACCTCGAATTGAAAACACCACCAAACAAATTCAACAACAACCTCAACATTGAAAAATAACAACAACCTCAACATTGAAAAACAACAACACCTCAACATTGAAAAACACCAACAAATTCAACAACAACCTCAACAATCAAAAACAACAAACAACCTCACCATAAAAAACACCAAAAAATTCAACAACAACTTCAACATTGAAAAACACCAACAAATTCAACAACAACCTCGGACATTGAAAAGCACCATCAAATTCAACAACAAACCTCAACATTGAAAAACAACAACAACCTCAACATTGAAAATAACAGCAACAAATTCAACAACAACCACAACATGGAAAAAACACCAACGAATTCAACAACAACCAGAACATTAAAAAATAAGAACAACCTCAAGATTGAAAAACACCAACAAATTCAACAACAACCTCAACATTGAAAAACAAACAACAACCTTCAACATCGAAAAACACCAACAAATTCAACAACAACCTCAACATTTTAAAAACACCAACAAATTCAGCAACAACCTCGACATTGAAAAATACCGTCAAATTCAACACCAACATCAACATTGAAAAACACCAACAAATTCAACAACAACCTCGAAATTGAAAAACACCAACAAATTCAACAACAACCTTAACATTAGAAAAATAACAACAACCTCAACATTGAAAAACAACAACAACCTCAACATTGAAAAACACCAACAAATTCAACAACAACTTCAACATTGAAAAAACACCAACAAATTCAGCAACAACCTCACAACATTGAAAAACACCATCAAATTCAACAACAACCTCAACATTGAAAAACACACAACAACCTCAACATTGAAAAACACCAACAAATTCAACAACAACCTCAAACATTTAAAAACACCAACAAATTCAACAACAACCTCAACATTGAAAAAACGCCAACAAATTCAACAACAACTTCAAAATTGAAAAACACCAAACCAAATTCAACAACAACCTCGACATTGAAAAACACCAACAAATTAAACAACAACCTCTCAACATTGAAAAACAACAATAACCTCAACATTGAAAAACACCAACAAATTCAACAACAACCTCAACATTGAAAAACAACAAACAACCTCAACATAAAAAACACCAACAAATTCAACAACAACTTCAACATTGAAAAAACACCAACCAATTCAACAACAACCTCGACATTGAAAAACACCATCAAATTCAACAACAACCTCAACATTGAAAAACAACAACAACCTCAACATTGAAAAACACCAACAAATTCAACAACAACCTCAACATTGAAAAAACACCAACAAATTCAACAACAACCTACACATTGAACAACAACAGCAACCTCAAAATTGAAAAACACCAACAAATTCAACAACAACCTCAACATTGAAAAACAACAACAACCTCAACATTGAAAAACACCAACAAATTCAACAACAACCTCAACATTTAAAAACACCAACAAATTCAGCAACAACCTCAACATTTGAAAAACACCAACAAATTCAACAACAACTTCAACATTGAAAAACACCAACAAATTCAACAACAACCACGACATTGAAAAACACCAACAAATACAACAACAACCTCAACATTGAAAAACAACATCAACCTCAACATTGAAAAACACCAACAAATTCAACAACAACCTCAACAATGAAAACACCAACAAAATTCAACAACAACCTCAACATTGAAAAAACAACAATCAACCTCAACATTGAAAAACAACAACAACCTCAACATTGAAAAAACACCAACCAATTCAACAACAACCTGAACATTGAAAAACAACAACAACCTCAACATTGAAAAACACCAACAAATTCAACAACAACTTCAACATTGAAAATCACCAACAAATTCAACAACAACCTCGAAATTGAAAAAACACCAACAAATTCAACAACAACCTCAACATTGAAAAACAACAACAACCTCAACATTGAAAAACACCAACAAATTCAACAACAACCTCAACATTGAAAAACACCAACAAATTCAACATAAACCTCAACATTTAAAAACAACTACAACCTCAACATTGAAAAACACCAACAAATTCAACAATTACCTCAACATTGAAAAACAACATCAAGCTCAACATTGAAAAACACCAACAAATTCAACAACAACCTCAACATTTAAAAACACCAACAAATTCAACAACAAACTCAACATTGAAAAACAACAACAACCTCACCATTGAAAAACACCAACAAATTCAACAACAACCTCAACATTGAAAAACAACAACAAACCTCAACATTGAAAAACACCAAACAAATTCAACAACAACCTCAACATTGAAAAACACCAACAAATTCAACAACAACCCCAGCATTGAAAAAACAACAACAACCTCAACATTGAAAAACACCAACAAATTCATCAATAACTTCAACATTGAAAAACACCAACAAATTCAACAACAATCTCGAAATTGAAAAAACACCAACAAATTCAACAACAACCTCAACATTGAAAAATGACAACAACCTCAACATTGAAAAACAACAACAACCTCAACATTGACAAACACCAACAAATTCAACAACAAACTTCAACATTGAAAAACAACAACAACCTCAACATTGAAAAACACCAACAAGTTCAACAACAACCTCAACATTGAAAAACAACAACAACCTCAACATTGAAAAAACACCAACAAATTCAACAACAACCTCAACATTGAAAAACAACAACAACCTCAACATTGAAAAACACCAAGAAATTCAACAACAACTTCAACATTGAAAAAACGCCAACAAATTCAACAACAACCTCGAAATTGAAAAACACCAACAAATTCAACAACAACCTCAACATTGAAAAATAACAACAACCTCAACATTGAAAAACAACAACAACCTCAACATTGAAAAACACCAACAAATTCAACAACAACCTCAACAATCAAAAACAACAACAACCTCACCATAAAAAACACCAAAAAATTCAACAACAACTTCAACATTGAAAAACACCAACAAATTCAACAACAACCTCGACATTGAAAAGCACCATCAAATTCAACAACAACCTCAACATTGAAAAACAACAACAACCTCAACATTGAAAAACAGCAACAAATTCAACAACAACCTCAACATTGAAAAACACCAACGAATTCAACAACAACCAGAACATTAAAAAATAAGAACAACATCAAGATTGAAAAACACCAACAAATTCAACAACAACCTCAACATTGAAAAACAACAACAACCTCAACATCGAAAAACACCAACAAATTCAACAACAACCTCAACATTTAAAAACACCAACAAATTCAGCAACAACCTCGACATTGAAAAATACCGGCAAATTCAACAACAACTTCAACATTGAAAAACACCAACAAATTCAACAACAACCTCGAAATTGAAAAACACCAACAAATTCAACAACAACCTCAACATTGAAAAATAACAACAACCTCAACATTGAAAAACAACAACAACCTCAACATTGAAAAACACCAACAAATTCAACAACAACTTCAACATTGAAAAACACCAACAAATTCAGCAACAACCTCAACATTGAAAAACACCATCAAATTCAACAACAACCTCAGCATTGAAAAACAACAACAACCTCAACATTGAAAAACACCAACAAATTCAACAACAACCTCAACATTTAAAAACACCAACAAATTCAACAACAACCTCAACATTGAAAAACGCCAACAAATTCAACAACAACTTCAAAATTGAAAAACACCAACAAATTCAACAACAACCTCGACATTGAAAAACACCAACAAATTAAACAACAACCTCAACATTGAAAAACAACAACAACCTCAACATAAAAAACACCAACAAATTCAACAACAACTTCAACATTGAAAAACACCAGCCAATTCAACAACAACCTCGACATTGAAAAACACCATCAAATTCAACAACAACCTCAACATTGAAAAACAACAACAACCTCAACATTGAAAAACACCAACAAATTCAACAACAACCTCAACAATCAAAAACAACAACAACCTCACCATAAAAAACACCAAAAAATTCAACAACAACTTCAACATTGAAAAACACCAACAAATTCAACAACAACCTCGACATTGAAAAGCACCATCAAATTCAACAACAACCTCAACATTGAAAAACAACAACAACCTCAACATTGAAAAACAGCAACAATTTCAACAACAACCTCAACATTGAAAAACACCAACGAATTCAACAACAACCAGAACATTAAAAAACAACAACAACCTCAAGATTGAAAAACACCAACAAATTCAACAACAACCTCAACATTGAAAAACAACAACAACCTCAACATCGAAAAACACCAACAAATTCAACAACAAACTCAACATTTAAAAACACCAACAAATTCAGCAACAACCTGGACATTGAAAAATACCGTCAAATTCAACAACAACTTCAACATTGAAAAACACCAACAAATTCAACAACAACCTCGATATTGAAAAACACCAACAAATTCAACAACAACCTCAACATTGAAAAATAACAAAAACCTCAACATTGAAAAACAACAACAACCTCAACATTGAAAAACACCAACAAATTCAACAACAACTTCAACATTGAAAAACACCAACAAATTCAGCAACAACCTCAACATTGAAAAACACCATCAAATTCAACAACAACCTCAACATTGAAAAACAACAACAACCTCAACATTGAAAAACACCAACAAATTCAACAACAACCTCAACATTTAAAAACACCAACAAATTCAACAACAACCTCAACATTGAAAAACGCCAACAAATTCAACAATAACTTCAAAATTGAAAAACACCAACAAATTCAACAACAACCTCGACATTGAAAAACACCAACAAATTAAACAACAACCTCAACATTGAAAAACAACAATAACCTCAACATTGAAAAACACCAACAAATTCAACAACAACCTCAACATTGAAAAACAACAACAACCTCAACATAAAAAACACCAACAAATTCAACAACAACTTCAACATTGAAAAACACCAACCAATTCAACAACAACCTCGACATTGAAAAACACCATCAAATTCAACAAAAACCTCAACATTGAAAAACAACAACAACCTCAACATTGAAAAACACCAACAAATTCAACAACAACCTCAACATTGAAAAACACCAACAAATTCAACAACAACCTACACATTGAACAACAACAGCAACCTCAAAATTGAAAAACACCAACAAATTCAACAACAACCTCAACATTGAAAAACAACAACAACCTCAACATTGAAAAACACCAACAAATTCAACAACAACCTCAACATTTAAAAACACCAACAAATTCAGCAACAACCTCAACATTGAAAAACACCAACAAATTCAACAACAACTTCAACATTGAAAAACACCAACAAATTCAACAACAACCACGACATTGAAAAACACCAACAAATACAACAACAACCTCAACATTGAAAAACAACATCAACCTCAACATTGAAAAACACCAACAAATTCAACAACAACCTCAACAATGAAAACACCAACAAATTCAACAACAACCTCAACATTGAAAAACAACAGCAACCTCAACATTGAAAAACAACAACAACCTCAACATTGAAAAACACCAACCAATTCAACAACAACCTGAACATTGAAAAACAACAACAACCTCAACATTGAAAAACACCAACAAATTCAACAACAACTTCAACATTGAAAATCACCAACAAATTCAACAACAACCTCGAAATTGAAAAACACCAACAAATTCAACAACAACCTCAACATTGAAAAACAAAAACAACCTCAACATTGAAAAACACCAACAAATTCAACAACAACCTCAACATTGAAAAACACCAACAAATTCAACATAAACCTCAACATTTAAAAACAACTACAACCTCAACATTGAAAAACACCAACAAATTCAACAATTACCTCAACATTGAAAAACAACATCAAGCTCAACATTGAAAAACACCAACAAATTCAACAACAACCTCAACATTTAAAAACACCAACAAATTCAACAACAAACTCAACATTGAAAAACAACAACAACCTCACCATTGAAAAACACCAACAAATTCAACAACAACCTCAACATTGAAAAACAACAACAACCTCAACATTGAAAAACACCAACAAATTCAACAACAACCTCAACATTGAAAAACACCAACAAATTCAACAACAACCCCAGCATTGAAAAACAACAACAACCTCAACATTGAAAAACACCAACAAATTCAACAACAACCTCAACATTGAAAAACAACAACAACCTCAACATTGAAAAACACCAACAAATTCATCAATAACTTCAACATTGAAAAACACCAACAAATTCAACAACAATCTCGAAATTGAAAAACACCAACAAATTCAACAACAACCTCAACATTGAAAAATGACAACAACCTCAACATTGAAAAACAACAACAACCTCAACATTGAGAAACACCAACAAATTCAACAACAACCTCAACATTGAAAAACAACAACAACCTCAACATAAAAAACACCAACAAATTCAACAACAACTTCAACATTGAAAAACACCAACAAATTCAACAACAACCTCGACATTGAAAACCACCATCAAATTCAACAACAACCTCAACATTGAAAAACAACAACAAATTCAACAATAACCTCAACATTGAAAAACAACAACAACCTCAACATTGAAAAACACCAACAAATTCAACAACAACCTCAACATTGAAAAACACCAACAAATTCAACAGCAACCTCAACATTGAAAAACAACAACAACCTCAACATTGAAAAACACCAACAAATTCAACAACAACCTCAACATGGAAAAACAACAACAACCTCAATATTGAAAAACACCAACAAATTCAACAACAACCTCAACATTGAAAAACACCAACAAATTCAACAACAACCTCAACATTGAAAAACAACAACAACCTCAACATTGAAAAACACCAACAAATTCAACAACAACTTCAACATTGAAAAACACGAACAAATTCAACAACAACCTCGAAATTGAAAAACACCAAGAAATTCAACAACAACCTCAACATTGAAAAATAACAACAACCTCAACATTGAAAAACAACAACAGCCTCAACATGGAAAAACACCAACAAATTCAACAACAACCTCAACATTGAAAAAGAACAACAACCTTAACATAAAAAACACCAACAAATTCAACAACAACTTCAACATTGAAAAACAACAACAAATTCAACAACAACCTCGACATTGGAAAACACCATCAAATTCAACAACAACCTCAACATTGAAAAACACCAACAAATTCAACAACAACCTCAACATTTAAAAACGCCAACAAATTAAACAACAACCTCCACATTGAACAACAACAGCAACCTCAACATTGGAAAACACCAACAAATTCAACAACAACCTCAACATTGAAAAACAACAACAACCTCAACATTGAAAAACACCAACAAATTCAACAACAACCTCAACATTTAAAAACACCGACAAATTCAACAACAACCTCAACATTGAAAAACACCAACAAATTCAACAACAACTTCAACATTGAAAAACACCAACAAATTCAACAACAACCTCGACATTGAAAAACACCAACAAATTCAACAACAACCTCAACATTGAAAAACAACAACAACCTCAACATTGAAAAACACCAACAAATTCAACAACAACCTCAACATTGAAAAACACCAACAAATTCAACAACAACCCCAGCATTGAAAAACAACAACAACCTCAACATTGAAAAACACCAACAAATTCAACAACAACCTCAACATTGAAAAACAACAACAACCTCAACATTGAAAAACACCAACAAATTCAACAACAACTTCAACATTGAAAAACACCAACAAATTCAACAACAACCTCGAAATTGAAAAACACCAACAAAATCAACAACAACCTCAACATTGAAAAATAACAACAACCTCAACATTGAAAAACAACAACAACCTCAACATTGAGAAACACCAACAAATTCAACAACAACCTCAACATTGAAAAACAACAACAACCTCAACATAAAAAACACCAACAAATTCAACAACAACTTCAACATTGAAAAACACCAACAAATTCAACAACAACCTCGACATTGAAAAACACCATCAAATTCAACAACAACCTCAACATTGAAAAACAACAACAAATTCAACAATAACCTCAACATTGAAAAACAACAACAACCTCAACATTGAAAAACACCAACAAATTCAACAACAACCTCAACATTGAAAAATACCAACAAATTCAACAGCAACCTCAACATTGAAAAACAACAACAACCTCAACATTGAAAAACACCAACAAATTCAACAACAACCTCAACATGGAAAAACAACAACAACCTCAATATTGAAAAACACCAACAAATTCAACAACAACCTCAACATTGAAAAACACCAACAACCTCAACATTGAAAAACACCAACAAATTCAACAACAACCTCAACATTGAAAAACACCAACAAATTCAACAACAACTTCAACAATGAAAAACACCAACAAATTCAACAACAACCTCGAAATTGAAAAACACCAACAAATTCAACAACAACCTCAACATTGAAAAATAACAACAACCTCAACATTGAAAAACAACAACAACCTCAACATTGAAAAACACCAACAAATTCAACAACAACCTCAACATTTAAAAACACCAACAAATTCAACAACAACCTCAACATTGAAAAACGCCAACAAATTCAACAACAACTTCAACATTGAAAAACACCAACAAATTCAACAACAACCTCAACATCGAAAAACAACAATAACCTCAACATTGAAAAACACCAACAAATTCAACAACAACCTCAACATTGAAAAACAGCAACAACCTCAACATAAAAAACACCAACAAATTCAACAACAACCTCGACATTGAAAAACACCATCAAATTCAACAACAACCTCAACATTGAAAAACAACAACAACCTCAACATTGAAAAACACCAACAAATTCAAAAACAACCTCAACATTGAAAAACACCAACAAATTCAACAACCTACACATTGAACAACAACAGCAACCTCAAAATTGAAAAACACCAACAAATTCAACAACAACCTCAACATTGAAAAACAACAACAACCTCAACAGTGAAAAACACCAACAAATTCAACAACAACCTCAACATTTAAAAACACCAACAAATTCAGCAACAACCTCAACATTGAAAAACACCAACAATTTCAACAACAACTTCAACATTGAAAAACACCAACAAATTCAACAACAACCACGACATTGAAAAACACCAACAAATACAACAACAACCTCAACATTGAAAAACAACATCAAACTCAACATTGAAAAACACCAACAAATTCAACAACAACCTCAACAATGAAAACACCAACAAATTCAACAACAACCTCAACATTGAAAAACAACAACAACCTCAACATTGAAAAACAACAACAACCTCAACATTGAAAAACACCAACCAATTCAACAACAACGTGAACATTGAAAAACAACAACAACCTCAACATTGAAAAACACCAACAAATTCAACAACAACTTCAACATTGAAAATCACCAACAAATTCAACAACAACCTCGAAATTGAAAAACACCAACAAATTCAACAACAACCTCAACATTGAAAAACAGCAACAACCTCAACATTGAAAAACACCAACAAATTCAACAACAACCTCAACATTGAAAAACACCAACAAATTCAACATAAACCTCAACATTTAAAAACGCCAACAAATTCATCAACAACCTCAACATTGAAAAACACCAACAAATTCAACAATTACCTCAACATTGAAAAACAACATCAAGCTCAACATTGAAAAACACCAACAAATTCAACAACAACCTCAACATTTAAAAACACCAACAAATTCAACAACAAACTCAACATTGAAAAACAACAACAACCTCACCATTGAAAAACACCAACAAATTCAACAACAACCTCAACATTGAAAAACAACAACAACCTCAACATTGAAAAACACCAACAAATTCAACAACAACCTCAACATTGAAAAACACCAACAAATTCAACAACAACCCCAGCATTGAAAAACAACAACAACCTCAACATTGAAAAACACCAACAAATTCAACAACAACCTCAACATTGAAAAACAACAACAACCTCAACATTGAAAAACACCAACAAATTCATCAACAACTTCAACATTGAAAAACACCAACAAATTCAACAACAACCTCGAAATTGAAAAACACCAACAAATTCAACAACAACCTCAACATTGAAAAATAACAACAACCTCAACATTGAAAAACAACAACAACCTCAACATTGAGAAACACCAACAAATTCAACAACAACCTCAACATTGAAAAACAACAACAACCTCAACATAAAAAACACCAACAAATTCAACAACAACTTCAACATTGAAAAACACCAACAAATTCAACAACAACCTCGACATTGAAAAACACCATCAAATTCAACAACAACCTCAACATTGAAAAACAACAACAAATTCAACAATAACCTCAACATTGAAAAACAACAACAACCTCAACATTGAAAAACACCAACAAATTCAACAACAACCTCAACATTGAAAAACACCAACAAATTCAACAGCAACCTCAACATTGAAAAACAACAACAACCTCAACATTGAAAAACACCAACAAATTCAACAACAACCTCAACATGGAAAAACAACAACAACCTCAATATTGAAAAACACCAACAAATTCAACAACAACCTCAACATTGAAAAACACCAACAACCTCAACATTGAAAAACACCAACAAATTCAACAACAACCTCAGCATTGAAAAACAACAACAACCTCAACATTGAAAAACACCAACAAATTCAACAACAACTTCAACATTGAAAAACACGAACAAATTCAACAACAACCTCGAAATTGAAAAACACCAACAAATTCAACAACAACCTCAACATTGAAAAATAACAACAACCTCAACATTGAAAAACAACAACAGCCTCAACATGGAAAAACACCAACAAATTCAACAACAACCTCAACATTGAAAAACAACAACAACCTCAACATAAAAAACACCAACAAATTCAACAACAACTTCAACATTGAAAAACAACAACAAATTCAACAACAACCTCGACATTGGAAAACACCATCAAATTCAACAACAACCTCAACATTGAAAAACACCAACAAATTCAACAACAACCTGAACATTTAAAAACGCCAACAAATTCAACAACAACCTCCACATTGAACAACAACAACAACCTCAACATTGGAAAACACCAACAAATTCAACAACAACCTCAACATTGAAAAACAACAACAACCTCAACATTGAAAAACACCAACAAATTCAACAACAACCTCACCATTTAAAAACACCAACAAATTCAACAACAACCTCAACATTGAAAAACACCAACAAATTCAACAACAACTTCAACATTGAAAAACACCAACAAATTCAACAACAACCTCAACATTGAAAAACACCAACAAATTCAACAAAAACCTCAACATTGAAAAACAACAACAACCTCAACATTGAAAAACACCAACAAATTCAACAACAACCTCAACATTGAAAAACACCAACAAATTCAACAACAACCCCAGCATTGAAAAACAACAACAACCTCAACATTGAAAAACACCAACAAATTCAACAACAACCTCAACATTGAAAAACAACAACAACCTCAACATTGAAAAACACCAACAAATTCAACAACAACTTCAACATTGAAAAACACCAACAAATTCAACAACAACCTCGAAATTGAAAAACACCAACAAATTCAACAACAACCTCAACATTGAAAAATAACAACAACCTCAACATTGAAAAACAACAACAACCTCAACATTGAGAAACACCAACAAATTCAACAACAACCTCAACATTGAAAAACAGCAACAACCTCAACATAAAAAACACCAACAAATTCAACAACAACTTCAACATTGAAAAACACCAACAAATTCAACAACAACCTCGACATTGAAAAACACCATCAAATTCAACAACAACCTCAACATTGAAAAACAACAACAAATTCAACAATAACCTCAACATTGAAAAACAACAACAACCTCAACATTGAAAAACACCAACAAATTCAACAACAACCTCAACATTGAAAAACACCAACAAATTCAACAGCAACCTCAACATTGAAAAACAACAACAACCTCAACATTGAAAAACACCAACAAATTCAACAACAACCTCAACGTTGAAAAACAACAACAACCTCAATATTGAAAAACACCAACAAATTCAACAACAACCTCAACATTGAAAAACACCAACAACCTCAACATTGAAAAACACCAACAAATTCAACAACAACCTCAACATTGAAAAACAACAACAACCTCAACATTGAAAAACACCAACAAATTCAACAACAACCTCAACATTGAAAAACACCAACAAATTCAACAGCAACCTCAACATTGAAAAACAACAACAACCTCAACATTGAAAAACACCAACAAATTCAACAACAACCTCAACATGGAAAAACAACAACAACCTCAATATTGAAAAACACCAACAAATTCAACAACAACCTCAACATTGAAAAACACCAACAACCTCAACATTGAAAAACACCAACAAATTCAACAACAACCTCAACATTGAAAAACAACAACAACCTCAACATTGAAAAACACCAACAAATTCAACAACAACTTCAACATTGAAAAACACGAACAAATTCAACAACAACCTCGAAATTGAAAAACACCAAGAAATTCAACAACAACCTCAACATTGAAAAATAACAACAACCTCAACATTGAAAAACAACAACAGCCTCAACATGGAAAAACACCAACAAATTCAACAACATCCTCAACATTGAAAAAGAACAACAACCTTAACATAAAAAACACCAACAAATTCAACAACAACTTCAACATTGAAAAACAACAACAAATTCAACAACAACCTCGACATTGGAAAACACCATCAAATTCAACAACAACCTCAACATTGAAAAACACCAACAAATTCAACAACAACCTCAGCATTTAAAAACGCCAACAAATTCAACAACAACCTCCACATTGAACAACAACAGCAACCTCAACATTGGAAAACACCAACAAATTCAACAACAACCTCAACATTGAAAAACAACAACAACCTCAACATTGAAAAACACCAACAAATTCAACAACAACCTCAACATTTAAAAACTCCAACAAATTCAACAACAACCTCAACATTGAAAAACACCAACAAATTCAACAACAACTTCAACATTGAAAAACACCAACAAATTCAACAACAACCTCGACATTGAAAAACACCAACAAATTCAACAACAACCTCAACATTGAAAAACAACAACAACCTCAACATTGAAAAACACCAACAAATTCAACAACAACCTCAACATTGAAAAACACCAACAAATTCAACAACAACCCCAGCATTGAAAAACAACAACAACCTCAACATTGAAAAACACCAACAAATTCAACAACAACCTCAACATTGAAAAACAACAACAACCTCAACATTGAAAAACACCAACAAATTCAACAACAACTTCAACATTGAAAAACACCAACAAATTCAACAACAACCTCGAAATTGAAAAACACCAACAAAATCAACAACAACCTCAACATTGAAAAATAACAACAACCTCAACATTGAGAAACACCAACAAATTCAACAACAACCTCAACATTGAAAAACAACAACAACCTCAACATAAAAAACACCAACAAATTCAACAACAACTTCAACATTGAAAAACACCAACAAATTCAACAACAACCTCGACATTGAAAAACACCATCAAATTCAACAACAACCTCAACATTGAAAAACAACAACAAATTCAACAATAACCTCAACATTGAAAAACAACAACAACCTCAACATTGAAAAACACCAACAAATTCAACAACAACCTCAACATTGAAAAACACCAACAAATTCAACAGCAACCTCAACATTGAAAAACAACAACAACCTCAACATTGAAAAACACCAACAAATTCAACAACAACCTCAACATGGAAAAACAACAACAACCTCAATATTGAAAAACACCAACAAATTCAACAACAACCTCAACATTGAAAAACACCAACAACCTCAACATTGAAAAACACCAACAAATTCAACAACAACCTCAACATTGAAAAACAACAACAACCTCAACATTGAAAAACACCAACAAATTCAACAACAACTTCAACATTGAAAAACACCAACAAATTCAACAACAACCTCGAAATTGAAAAACACCAACAAATTCAACAACAACCTCAACATTGAAAAATAACAACAACCTCAACATTGAAAAACAACAACAACCTCAACATTGAAAAACACCAACAAATTCAACAACAACCTCAACATTTAAAAACACCAACAAATTCAACAACAACCTCAACATTGAAAAACGCCAACAAATTCAACAACAACTTCAACATTGAAAAACACCAACAAATTCAACAACAACCTCGACATTGAAAAACACCAACAAATTAAACAACAACATCAACATTGAAAAGCAACAATAACCTCAACATTGAAAAACACCAACAAATTCAACAACAACCTCAACATTGAAAAACAGCAACAACCTCAACATAAAAAACACCAACAAATTCAACAACAACTTCAACATTGAAAAACACCAACCAATTCAACAACAACCTCGACATTGAAAAACACCATCAAATTCAACAACAACCTCAACATTGAAAAACAACAACAACCTCAACATTGAAAAACACCAACAAATTCAACAACAACCTCAACATTGAAAAACACCAACAAATTCAACAACAACCTACACATTGAACAACAACAGCAACCTCAAAATTGAAAAACACCAACAAATTCAACAACAACCTCAACATTGAAAAACAACAACAACCTCAACATTGAAAAACACCAACAAATTCAACAACAACCTCAACATTTAAAAACACCAACAAATTCAGCAACAACCTCAACATTGAAAAACACCAACAATTTCAACAACAACTTCAACATTGAAAAACACCAACAAATTCAACAACAACCACGACATTGAAAAACACCAACAAATACAACAACAACCTCAACATTGAAAAACAACATCAAACTCAACATTGAAAAACACCAACAAATTCAACAACAACCTCAACAATGAAAACACCAACAAATTCAACAACAACCTCAACATTGAAAAACAACAACAACCTGAACATTGAAAAACAACAACAACCTCAACATTGAAAAACCCCAACAAATTCAACAACAACTTCAACATTGAAAATCACCAACAAATTCAACAACAACCTCGAAATTGAAAAACACCAACAAATTCAACAACAACCTCAACATTGAAAAACAGCAACAACCTCAACATTGAAAAACACCAACAAATTCAACAACAACCTCAACATTGAAAAACACCAACAAATTCAACATAAACCTCAACATTTAAAAACGCCAACAAATTCATCAACAACCTCAACATTGAAAAACACCAACAAATTCAACAATTACCTCAACATTGAAAAACAACAACAAGCTCAACATTGAAAAACACCAACAAATTCAACAACAACCTCAACATTTAAAAACACCAACAAATTCAACAACAAACTCAACATTGAAAAACAACAACAACCTCACCATTGAAAAACACCAACAAATTCAACAACAACCTCAACATTGAAAAACAACAACAACCTGAACATTGAAAAACACCAACAAATTCAACAACAACCTCAACATTGAAAAACACCAACAAATTCAACAACAACCCCAGCATTGAAAAACAACAACAACCTCAACATTGAAAAACACCAACAAATTCAACAACAACCTCAACATTGAAAAACAACAACAACCTCAACATTGAAAAACACCAACAAATTCATCAACAACTTCAACATTGAAAAACACCAACAAATTCAACAACAACCTCGAAATTGAAAAACACCAACAAATTCAACAACAACCTCAACATTGAAAAATAACAACAACCTCAACATTGAAAAACAACAACAACCTCAACATTGAGAAACACCAACAAATTCAACAACAACCTCAACATTGAAAAACACCAACAAATTCAACAACAACCTCGACATTGAAAAACACCATCAAATTCAACAACAACCTCAACATTGAAAAACAACAACAAATTCAACAATAACCTCAACATTGAAAAACAACAACAACCTCAACATTGAAAAACACCAACAAATTCAACAACAACCTCAACATTGAAAAACACCAACAAATTCAACAGCAACCTCAACATTGAAAAACAACAACAACCTCAACATTGAAAAACACCAACAAATTCAACAACAACCTCAACATGGAAAAACAACAACAACCTCAATATTGAAAAACACCAACAAATTCAACAACAACCTCAACATTGAAAAACACCAACAACCTCAACATTGAAAAACACCAACAAATTCAACAACAACCTCAGCATTGAAAAACAACAACAACCTCAACATTGAAAAACACCAACAAATTCAACAACAACTTCAACATTGAAAAACACGAACAAATTCAACAACAACCTCGAAATTGAAAAACACCAACAAATTCAACAACAACCTCAACATTGAAAAATAACAACAACCTCAACATTGAAAAACAACAACAGCCTCAACATGGAAAAACACCAACAAATTCAACAACAACCTCAACATTGAAAAACAACAACAACCTCAACATAAAAAACACCAACAAATTCAACAAGAACTTCAACATTGAAAAACAACAACAAATTCAACAACAACCTCGACATTGGAAAACACCATCAAATTCAACAACAACCTCAACATTGAAAAACACCAACAAATTCAACAACAACCTCAACATTTAAAAACGCCAACAAATTCAACAACAACCTCCACATTGAACAACAACAACAACCTCAACATTGGAAAACACCAACAAATTCAACAACAACCTCAACATTGAAAAACAACAACAACCTCAACATTGAAAAACACCAACAAATTCAACAACAACCTCACCATTTAAAAACACCAACAAATTCAACAACAACCTCAACATTGAAAAACACCAACAAATTCAACAACAACTTCAACATTGAAAAACACCAACAAATTCAACAACAACCTCGACATTGAAAAACACCAACAAATTCAACAACAACCTCAACATTGAAAAACAACAACAACCTCAACATTGAAAAACACCAACAAATTCAACAACAACCTCAACATTGAAAAACACCAACAAATTCAACAACAACCTCGAAATTGAAAAACACCAACAAATTCAACAACAACCTCAACATTGAAAAATAACAACAACCTCAACATTGAAAAACAACAACAACCTCAACATTGAGAAACACCAACAAATTCAACAACAACCTCAACATTGAAAAACAGCAACAACCTCAACATAAAAAACACCAACAAATTCAACAACAACTTCAACATTGAAAAACACCAACAAATTCAACAACAACCTCGACATTGAAAAACACCATCAAATTCAACAACAACCTCAACATTGAAAAACAACAACAAATTCAACAATAACCTCAACATTGAAAAACAACAACAACCTCAAAAAAAAAACACCAACAAATTCAACAACAACTTCAACATTGAAAAACAACAACAAATTCAACAACAACCTCGACATTGGAAAACACCATCAAATTCAACAACAACCTCAACATTGAAAAACACCAACAAATTCAACAACAACCTCAACATTTAAAAAAGCCAACAAATTCAACAACAACCTCCACATTGAACAACAACAACAACCTCAACATTGGAAAACACCAACAAATTCAACAACAAACTCAACATTGAAAAACAACAACAACCTCAACATTGAAAAACACCAACAAATTCAACAACAACCTCAGCATTTAAAAACACCAACAAATTCAACAACAACCTCAACATTGAAAAACACCAACAAATTCAACAACAACTTCAACATTGAAAAACACCAACAAATTCAACAACAACCTCGACATTGAAAAACACCAACAAATTCAACAACAACCTCAACATTGAAAAACTACAACAACCTCAACATTGAAAAACACCAACAAATACAACAACAACCTCAACACTGAAAAACAACAACGACCTCAACATTGAAAAACAACAACGAATTCAACAACAACCTCAACATTGAAAACACCAACAAATTCAACAACAACCTCAACATTGAAAAACAACAACAACCTCAACATTGAAAAACAACAACAACCTCAACATTGAAAAACACCAACCAATTCAACAACAACCTGAACATTGAAAAACAACAACAACCTCAACATTGAAAAACACCAACAAATTCAACAACAACTTCAACATTGAAAAACACCAACAAATTCAACAACAACCTCAACAATGAAAAACAACAACAACCTCAACATTGAAAAACACCAACAAATTCAACAACAACCTCAACATTGAAAAACACCAACAAATTCAACAACAACCTCAACATTGAAAAATACCAACAAATTCAACAACAAACTCAACATTGAAAAACAACAACAACCTCACCATTGAAAAACACCAACAAATTCAACAACAACCTCAACATTGAAAAACAACAACAACCTCAACATTGAAAAACACCAACAAATTCAACAACAACCTCAACATTGAAAAACACCAACAAATTCAACAACAACCCCAGCATTGAAAAACAACAACAACCTCAACATTGAAAAACACCAACAAATTCAACAAGAACCTCAACATTGAAAAACAACAACAACCTCAACATTGAAAAACACCAACAAATTCAACAACAACTTCAACATTGAAAAACACCAACAAATTCAACAACAACCTCGAAATTGAAAAACACCAACAAATTCAACAACAACCTCAACATTGAAAAATAACAACAACCTCAACATTGAAAAACAACAACAACCTCAACATTGAGAAACACCAACAAATTCAACAACAACCTCAACATTGAAAAACAACAACAACCTCAACATAAAAAAGACCAACAAATTCAACAACAACTTCAACATTGAAAAACACCAACAAATTCAACAACAACCTCGACATTGAAAAACACGATCAAATTCAACAACAACCTCAACATTGAAAAACAACAACAAATTCAGCAATAACCTCAACATTGAAAAACAACAACAACCTCAACATTGAAAAACACCAACAAATTCAACAACAACCTCAACATTGAAAAATACCAACAAATTCAACAGCAACCTCAACATTGAAAAACAACAACAACCTCAACATTGAAAAACACCAACAAATTCAACAACAACCTCAACATGGTAAAACAACAACAACCTCAATATTGAAAAACACCAACAAATTCAACAACAACCTCAACATTGAAAATCACCAACAACCTCAACATTGAAAAACACCAACAAATTCAACAACAACCTCAACATTGAAAAACAACAACAACCTCAACATTGAAAAACACCAACAAATTCAACAACAGCTTCAACATTGAAAAACACCAACAAATTCAACAACAACCTCGAAATTGAAAAACACCAACAAATTCAACAACAACCTCAACATTGAAAAATAACAACAACCTCAACATTGAAAAACAACAACAGCCTCAGCATGGAAAAACACCAACAAATTCATCAACAACCTCAACATTGAAAAACAACAACAACCTCAACATAAAAAACACCAACAAATTCAACAACAACTTCAACATTGAAAAACACCAACAAATTCAACAACAACCTCGACATTGGAAAACACTATCAAATTCAACAACAACCTCAACATTGAAAAACACCAACAAATTCAACAACAACCTCAACATTTAAAAACGCCAACAAATTCAACAACAACCTCCACATTGAACAACAACAACAACCTCAACATTGGAAAACACCAACAAATTCAACAACAACCTCAACATTGAAAAACAACAACAACCTCAACATTGAAAAACACCAACAAATTCAACAACAACCTCAACATTTAAAAACACCAACAAATACAACAACAACCTCAACATTGAAAAACACCAACAAATTCAACAGCAACTTCAACATTGAAAAACACCAACAAATTCAACAACAACCTCGACATTGAAAAACACCAACAAATTCAACAACAACCTCAACATTGAAAACCACCAACAAATACAACAACAACCTCAACATTGAAAAACAACAACAACCTCAACATTGAAAAACACCAACAAATTCAACAACAACCTCAACATTGAAAACACCAACAAATTCAACAACAACCTCAACATTGAAAAACAACAACAACCTCAACATTGAAAAACAACAACAACCTCAACATTGAAAAACACCATCAAATTCAACAACAACCCCAACATTGAAAAACACCAACAAATTCAACATAAACCTCAACATTTAAAAACGCCAACAAATTCAACAACAACCACAACATTGAAAAACACCAACAAATTCAACAACAACCTCAACATTGAAAAACAACAACAACCTCAACATTGAAAAACACCATCAAATTCAACAACAACCTCAACATTGAAAAACAACAACAACCTCAACATTGAAAAGCACCAAGAAATTCAACAACAACCTCAACATTCAAAAACACCAACAAATTCAACAACAACCTCAGCATTGAAAAACAACAACAACCTCAACATTGAAAAACACCAACAAATTCAACAACAACCTCAACATTGAAAAACAACAAGAACCTCAACATTGAAAAACACCAATATATTCAACAACAACCTCAACATTTAAAAACACCAACAAATTCAACAACAACCTCAACATTGAAAAACAACAACAACCTCAACATTGTAAAACTCCAACAAATTCAACAACAACCTCAACATTGAAAAACAACAACAACCTCAACATTGTAAAACACCAACAAATTCAACAACAACCTCAACATTGAAAAACAACAACAACCTCAACATTGGAAAACACCAAAAAATGCAACAACTTCAACACTGAAAAACAGCAACAAATTCAACAACAACCTCGAAATTGAAAAACACCAACAAATTCAACAACAACCTCAACATTGAAAAATAACAACAACCTCAACATTGAAAAACAACAACAACCTCAACATTGAAAAACACCAACAAATTCAACAACAACTTCAACATTGAAAAACACCAACAAATTCAGCAACAACCTCGACATTGAAAAACACCAACAAATTCAACAACAACCTCAACATTGAAAAACAACAATAACCTCAACATTGAAAAACACCAAGAAATTCAACAACAACTTCAACATTGAAAAACACCAACAAATTCAACAACAACCTCAACATTTAAAAACACCAACAATTTCAACAACAACCTCAACATTGAAAAACACCAACAAATTCAACAACAACTTCAACATTGAAAAACACCAACAAATTCAACAACATCCTCGACATTGAAAAACACCAACAAATTCAACATCAACCTCAACATTGAAAATCAACAACAACCTCAACATTGTAAAACACCAACAAATTCAACAACAACCTCAACATTGAAAAACAACAACAACTTCAACATTGGAAAACACCAAAAAATTCAACAACAACTTCAACATTGAAAAACACCAACAAATTCAACAACAACCTCGAAATTGAAAAACACCAACAAATTCAACAACAACCTCAACATTGAAAAATAACAACAACCTCAACATTGAAAAACAACAACAACCTCAACATTGAAAAACACCAACAAATTCAACAACAACTTCAACATTGAAAAACACCAACAAATTCAGCAACAACCTCGACATTGAAAAACACCATCAAATTCAACAACAACCTGAACATTGAAAAACAAAAACAACGTCAACATTGAAAAACACCAACAAATTCAACAACAACCTCAACATTGAAAAACAACAATAAACTCAACATTGAAAAACACCAACAAATTCAACAACAACTTCAACATTGAAAAACACCAACAAATTCAACAACAACCTCAGCATTTAAAAACACCAACTAATTCAACAACAACCTCAACATTGAAAAAACCAACAAATTCAACAACAACTTCAACATTGAAAAACACCAACAAATTCAATAACATCCTCGACATTGAAAAACACCAACAAATGCAACAACAACCTCAACATTGAAAAACAACAACAACCTCAACATTGAAAAACACCAACAAATACAACAACAACCTCAACATTGAAAAACAACAACAACCTCAACATTGAAAAACACCAACAAATTCAACAACAACCTCAACATTCAAAAACACCAACAAATTCAACAACAACCTCAGCATTGAAAAACAACAACAACCTCAACATTGAAAAACACCAACAAATTCAACAACAACCTCAACATTGAAAAACAACAAGAACCTCAACATTGAAAAACACCAATATATTCAACAACAACCTCAACATTTAAAAACACCAACAAATTCAACAACAACCTCAACATTGAAAAACAACAACAACCTCAACATTGTAAAACTCCAACAAATTCAACAACAACCTCAACATTGAAAAACAACAACAACCTCAACATTGTAAAACACCAACAAATTCAACAACAACCTCAACATTGAAAAACAACAACAACCTCAACATTGGAAAACACCAAAAAATTCAACAACTTCAACACTGAAAAACAGCAACAAATTCAACAACAACCTCGAAATTGAAAAACACCAACAAATTCAACAACAACCTCAACATTGAAAAATAACAACAACCTCAACATTGAAAAACAACAACAACCTCAACATTGAAAAACACCAACAAATTCAACAACAACTTCAACATTGAAAAACACCAACAAATTCAGCAACAACCTCGACATTGAAAAACACCAACAAATTCAACAACAACCTCAACATTGAAAAACAACAATAACCTCAACATTGAAAAACACCAAGAAATTCAACAACAACTTCAACATTGAAAAACACCAACAAATTCAACAACAACCTCAACATTTAAAAACACCAACAATTTCAACAACAACCTCAACATTGAAAAACACCAACAAATTCAACAACAACTTCAACATTGAAAAACACCAACAAATTCAACAACATCCTCGACATTGAAAAACACCAACAAATTCAACATCAACCTCAACATTGAAAAACAACAACAACCTCAACATTGTAAAACACCAACAAATTCAACAACAACCTCAACATTGAAAAACAACAACAACTTCAACATTGGAAAACACCAAAAAATTCAACAACAACTTCAACATTGAAAAACACCAACAAATTCAACAACAACCTCGAAATTGAAAAACACCAACAAATTCAACAACAACCTCAACATTGAAAAATAACAACAACCTCAACATTGAAAAACAACAACAACCTCAACATTGAAAAACACCAACAAATTCAACAACAACATCAACATTGAAAAACACCAACAAATTCAGCAACAACCTCGACATTGAAAAACACCATCAAATTCAACAACAACCTGAACATTGAAAAACAAAAACAACGTCAACATTGAAAAACACCAACAAATTCAACAACAACCTCAACATTGAAAAACAACAATAAACTCAACATTGAAAAACACCAACAAATTCAACAACAACTTCAACATTGAAAAACACCAACAAATTCAACAACAACCTCAGCATTTAAAAACACCAACTAATTCAACAACAACCTCAACATTGAAAAAACCAACAAATTCAACAACAACTTCAACATTGAAAAACACCAACAAATTCAATAACATCCTCGACATTGAAAAACACCAACAAATGCAACAACAACCTCAACATTGAAAATCTACAACAACCTCAACATTGAAAAACACCAACAAATACAACAACAACCTCAACATTGAAAAACAACAACAACCTCAACATTGAAAAACACCAACAAATTCGACAACAACCTCAACATTGAAAACACCAACAAATTCAACAACATCCTCGAAATTGAAAAACACCAACAAATTCAACAACAACCTCAACATTGAAAAACAACAACAACCTGAACATTGAAAAACACCAACAAATTCAACAACAACCTCAGCATTGAAAAACAACGACAACCTCAACATTGAAAAACAACAACAACCTCAACATTGAAAAACACCAACAAATTCAACAACAAATTCAACATTGAACAACAACAACCTCAACATTGAAAAACACCAACAAATTCAACAACAACCTCAACATTGAAAAACAACAACAACCTCAACATTGAAAAACACCAACAAATTCAACAACAACCTCAACATTTAAAAACACCAACAAATTCAACGAACAACCTCAACATTGAAAAACACCAACAAATTCAACAAAAACTTCAACATTGAAAAACACCAACAAATTCAACAACAACCTCGAAATTGAAAAACACCAACAAATTCAACAACAACGTCAACATTGAAAAACAACAACAACCTCAACATTGAAAAACACCAACAAATTCAACAACAACTTCAACATTGAAAAACACCAACAAATTCAGCAACTACCTCGACATTGAAAAACACCATCAAATTCAACAACAACCTCAACATTGAAAAACAATAACAACCTCAACATTGAAAAACACCAACAAATTCAACAACATCCTCGACATTGAAAAACACCAACAAATTCAACATC
Source organism: Isurus oxyrinchus (assembly GCA_026770705.1). Classification (NCBI taxonomy): domain Eukaryota; kingdom Metazoa; phylum Chordata; class Chondrichthyes; order Lamniformes; family Lamnidae; genus Isurus; species Isurus oxyrinchus. The sequence goes on along the minus strand of JANJGN010000861.1, from coordinate 116,410 downwards.
AACCTCAACATTGAAAAACAACAACAACCTCAACATTGTAAAACGCCAACAAATTCAACAACAACCTCAACATTGAAAAACAACAACAACCTCAACATTGGAAAACACCAAAAATTTCAACAACAACTTCAACATTGAAAAACACCAACAAATTCAACAACAACCTCAACATTGAAAAATAACGACAACCTCAACATTGAAAAGCAACAACAACCTCAACATTGAAAAACACCAACAAATTCAACAACAACTTCAACATTGAAAGACACCAACAAATTCAGCAACAACCTCGACATTGAAAAACACCATCAAATTCAACAACAACCTCAACATTGAAAAACAACAACAACCTCAACATTGAAAAACACCAACAAATTCAACAACAACCTCAGCATTGAAAAACAACAATAAACTCAACATTGAAAAACACCAACAAATTCAACAACAACTTCAACATTGAAAAACACCAACAAATTCAACAACAACCTCAACATTTAAAAACACCAACAAATTCAACAACAACCTCAACATTGAAAAAAACCAACAAATTCAACAACAACTTCAACATTGAAAAACACCAACAAATTCAATAACATCCTCGACATTGAAAAACACCAACAAATGCAACAACAACCTCAACATTGAAAAACTACAACAACCTCAACATTGAAAAACACCAACAAATACAACAACAACCTCAACATTGAAAAACACCAACAAATTCAACAACAACCTCAACATTGAAAACACCAACAAATTCAACAACAACCTCGAAATTGAAAAACACCAACAAATTCAACAACAACCTCAACATTGAAAAACAACAACAACCTGAACATTGAAAAACACCAACAAATTCAACAACAACCTCAGCATTGAAAAACAACGACAACCTCAACATTGAAAAACACCAATATATTCAACGACAACCTCAACATTTAAAAACACCAACAAATTCAACAACAGCCTCAACAATGAAAAACAACAACAACCTCAACATTGTAAAACACCAACAAATTCAACAACAACCTCAACATTGAAAAACAACAACAACCTCAACATTGTAAAACACCAACAAATTCAACAACAACCTCAACATTGAAAAACAACAACAACCTCAACATTGCAAAACACCAAAAAATTCAACAACAACCTCAACATTGAAAAACACCAACAAATTCAACAACAACCTCAACATTGAAAAACACCAACAAATTCAACAAAAACTTCAACATTGAAAAACACCAACAAATTCAACAACAACCTCGAAATTGAAAAACACCAACAAATTCAACAACAACGTCAACATTGAAAAACAACAACAACTTCAACATTGAAAACCACCAACAAATTCAACAACAACTTCAACATTGAAAAACACCAACAAATTCAGCAACAACCTCGACATTGAAAAACACCATCAAATTCAACAACAACCTCAACATTGAAAAACAACAAGAACCTCAACATTGAAAAACACCAACAAATTCAACAACATCCTCGACATTGAAAAACACCAACAAATTCAACATCAACCTCAACATTGAAAAACAACAACAACCTCAACATTGTAAAACACCAACAAATTCAACAACAACCTCAACATTGAAAAACAACAACAACCTCAACATTGGAAAACACCAAAAATTTCAACAACAACTTCAACGTTGAAAAACACCAACAAATTCAACAACAACCTCAACATTGAAAAATAACGACAACCTCAACATTGAAAAGCAACAACAACCTCAACATTGAAAAACACCAACAAATTCAACAACAACTTCAACATTGAATGACACCAACAAATTCAGCAACAACCTCGACATTGAAAAACACCATCAAATTCAACAACAACCTCAGCATTGAAAAACAGCAATAAACTCAACATTGAAAAACACCAACAAATTCAACAACAACTTCAACATTGAAAAACACCAACAAATTCAACAACAACCTCAACATTTAAAAACGCCAACAATTTCAACAACAACCTCAACATTGAAAAAAACCAACAAATTCAACAACAACTTCAACATTGAAAAACACCAACAAATTCAATAACATCCTCGACATTGAAAAACACCAACAAATGCAACAACAACCTCAACATTGAAAAACTACAACAACCTCAACATTGAAAAACACCAACAAATACAACAACAACCTCAACATTGAAAAACAACAACAACCTCAACATTGAAAAACACCAACAAATTCAACAACAACCTCAACATTGAAAACACCAGCAAATTCAACAACAACCTCGAAATTGAAAAACACCAACAAATTCAACAACAACCTCAACATTGAAAAACAACAACAACCTGAACATTGAAAAACACCAACAAATTCAACAACAACCTCAGCATTGAAAAACAACGACAACCTCAACATTGAAAAACACCAATATATTCAACGACAACCTCAACATTTAAAAACACCAACAAATTCAACAACAGCCTCAACATTGAAAAACAACAACAACCTCAACATTGTAAAACACCAACAAATTCAACAACAACCTCAACATTGAAAAACAACAACAACGTCAACATTGTAAAACACCAACAAATTCAACAACAACCTCAACATTGAAAAACAACAACAACCTCAACATTGCAAAACACCAAAAAATTCAACAACAACCTCAACATTGAAAAACACCAACAAATTCAACAACAACCTCAACATTGAAAAAAAACAACAACCTCAACATTGAAAAACACCAACAAATTCAACAACAAATTCAACATTGAACAACAACAACCTCAACATTGAAAAACACCAACAAATTCAACAACAACCTCAACATTGAAAAACAACAACAACCTCAACATTGAAAAACACCAACAAATTCAACAACAACCTCAACATTTGAAAATACCAACAAATTCAACGAACAACCTCAAAATTGAAAAACACCAACAAATTCAACAAAAACTTCAACATTGAAAAACACCAACAAATTCAACAACAACCTCGAAATTGAAAAACACCAACAAATTCAACAACAACGTCAACATTGAAAAATAACAACAACCTCAACATTGAAAAACAACAACAACCTCAACATTGAAAAACACCAACAAATTCAACAACAACTTCAACATTGAAAAACACCAACAAATTCAGCAACAACCTCGACATTGAAAAACACCATCAAATTCAACAACAACCTCAACATTGAAAAACAACAACAACCTCAACATTGAAAAACACCAACAAATTCAACAACAACCTCAACATTGAAAAACAACAATAACCTCAACATTGAAAAACACCAAGAAATTCAACAACAACTTCAACATTGAAAAACACCAACAAATTCAACAACAACCTCAACATTTAAAAACACCAACAAATTCAACAACAACCTCAACATTGAAAAACACCAACAAATTCAACAACAACTTCAACATTGAAAAACACCAACAAATTCAACAACATCCTCGACATTGAAAAACACCTACAAATTCAACATCAACCTCAACATTGAAAAACAACAACAACCTCAACATTGAAAAACACCAACAAATTCAACAACAAATTCAACATTGAACAACAACAACCTCAACATTGAAAAACACCAACAAATTCAACAACAACCTCAACATTGAAAAACAACAACAACCTCAACATTGAAAAACACCAACAAATTCAACAACAACCTCAACATTTGAAAACACCAACAAATTCAACGAACAACCTCAACATTGAAAAACACCAACAAATTCAACAAAAACTTCAACATTGAAAAACACCAACAAATTCAACAACAACGTCGAAATTGAAAAACACCAACAAATTCAACAACAACGTCAACATTGAAAAATAACAACAACCTCAACATTGAAAAACAACAACAACCTCAACATTGAAAAACACCAACAAATTCAACAACAACTTCAACATTGAAAAACACCAACAAATTCAGCAACAACCTCGACATTGAAAAACACCATCAAATTCAACAACAACCTCAACATTGAAAAACAACAACAACCTCAACATTGAAAAACACCAACAAATTCAACAACAACCTCAACATTGAAAAACAACAATAACCTCAACATTGAAAAACACCAAGAAATTCAACAACAACTTCAACATTGAAAAACACCAACAAATTCAACAACAACCTCAACATTTAAAAACACCAGCAAATTCAACAACAACCTCAACATTGAAAAACACCAACAAATTCAACAACAACTTCAACATTGAAAAACACCAACAAATTCAACAACATCCTCGACATTGAAAAACACCTACAAATTCAACATCAACCTCAACATTGAAAAACAACAACAACCTCAACATTGTAAAACACCAACAAATTCAACAAGAACCTCAACATTGAAAAACAACAACAACCTCAACATTGAGAAACACCAACAAATTCAACAACAACCTCAACATTGAAAAACAACAACAACCTCAACATTGAAAAACACCAACAAATTCAACAACAACCTCAACATTTGAAAACACCAACAAATTCAACGAAAAACCTCAACATTGAAAAACTCCAACAAATTCAACAAAAACTTCAACATTGAAAAACACCAACAAATTCAACAACAACCTCAACATTGAAAACACCAACAAATTCAACAACAACCTCGAAATTGAAAAACACCAACAAATTCAACAACAACCTCAACATTGAAAAACAACAAGAACCTGAACATTGAAAAACACCAACAAATTCAACAACAACCTCAGCATTGAAAAAAAAACGACAACCTCAACATTGAAAAACACCAATATATTCAACGACAACCTCAACATTTAAAAACACCAACAAATTCAACAACAACTTCAACATTGAAAAACACCAACAAATTCAACAACATCCTCGACATTGAAAAACACCAACAAATTCAACATCAACCTCAACATTGAAAAACAGCAACAACCTCAACATTGTAAAACACCAACAAATTCAACAAGAACCTCAACATTGAAAAACAACAACAACCTCAACATTGTAAAACACCAAAAAATTCAACAACAACTTCAACATTGAAAAACACCAACAAATTCAACAACAACCTCGAAATTGAAAAACACCAACAAATTCAACAACAACCTCAACATTGAAAAATAACAACAACCTCAACATTGAAAAACAACAACAACCTCAACTTTGAAAAACACCAACAAATTCAACAACAACTTCAACATTGAAAAACACCAACAAATTCAGCAACAACCTCGACATTGAAAAACACCATCAAATTCAACAACAACCTCAACATTGAAAAACAACAACAACCTCAACATTGAAAAACACCAACAAATTCAACAACAACCTCAACATTGAAAAACAACAATAACCTCAACATTGAAAAACACCAAGAAATTCAACAACAACTTCAACATTGAAAAACACCAACAAATTCAACAACAACCTCAACATTTAAAAACACCAACAAATTCAACAACAACCTCAACATTGAAAAACACCAACAAATTCAACAACAACTTCAACATTGAAAAACACCAACAAATTCAACAACATCCTCGACATTGAAAAACACCTACAAATTCAACATCAACCTCAACATTGAAAAACAACAACAACCTCAACATTGAAAAACACCAACAAATTCAACAACAAATTCAACATTGAACAACAACAACCTCAACATTGAAAAACACCAACAAATTCAACAACAACCTCAACATTGAAAAACAACAACAACCTCAACATTGAAAAACACCAACAAATTCAACAACAACCTCAACATTTGAAAACACCAACAAATTCAACGAACAACCTCAACATTGAAAAACACCAACAAATTCAACAAAAACTTCAACATTGAAAAACACCAACAAATTCAACAACAACCTCGAAATTGAAAAACACCAACAAATTCAACAACAACGTCAACATTGAAAAATAACAACAACCTCAACATTGAAAAACAACAACAACCTCAACATTGAAAAACACCAACAAATTCAACAACAACTTCAACATTGAAAAACACCAACAAATTCAGCAACAACCTCGACATTGAAAAACACCATCAAATTCAACAACAACCTCAACATTGAAAAACAACAACAACCTCAACATTGAAAAACACCAACAAATTCAACAACAACCTCAACATTGAAAAACAACAATAACCTCAACATTGAAAAACACCAAGAAATTCAACAACAACTTCAACATTGAAAAACACCAACAAATTCAACAACAACCTCAACATTTAAAAACACCAGCAAATTCAACAACAACCTCAACATTGAAAAACACCAACAAATTCAACAACAACTTCAACATTGAAAAACACCAACAAATTCAACAACATCCTCGACATTGAAAAACACCTACAAATTCAACATCAACCTCAACATTGAAAAACAACAACAACCTCAACATTGTAAAACACCAACAAATTCAACAAGAACCTCAACATTGAAAAACAACAACAACCTCAACATTGAGAAACACCAACAAATTCAACAACAACCTCAACATTGAAAAACAACAACAACCTCAACATTGAAAAACACCAACAAATTCAACAACAACCTCAACATTTGAAAACACCAACAAATTCAACGAAAAACCTCAACATTGAAAAACTCCAACAAATTCAACAAAAACTTCAACATTGAAAAACACCAACAAATTCAACAACAACCTCAACATTGAAAACACCAACAAATTCAACAACAACCTCGAAATTGAAAAACACCAACAAATTCAACAACAACCTCAACATTGAAAAACAACAAGAACCTGAACATTGAAAAACACCAACAAATTCAACAACAACCTCAGCATTGAAAAAAAAACGACAACCTCAACATTGAAAAACACCAATATATTCAACGACAACCTCAACATTTAAAAACACCAACAAATTCAACAACAACTTCAACATTGAAAAACACCAACAAATTCAACAACATCCTCGACATTGAAAAACACCAACAAATTCAACATCAACCTCAACATTGAAAAACAGCAACAACCTCAACATTGTAAAACACCAACAAATTCAACAAGAACCTCAACATTGAAAAACAACAACAACCTCAACATTGTAAAACACCAAAAAATTCAACAACAACTTCAACATTGAAAAACACCAACAAATTCAACAACAACCTCGAAATTGAAAAACACCAACAAATTCAACAACAACCTCAACATTGAAAAATAACAACAACCTCAACATTGAAAAACAACAACAACCTCAACTTTGAAAAACACCAACAAATTCAACAACAACTTCAACATTGAAAAACACCAACAAATTCAGCAACAACCTCGACATTGAAAAACACCATCAAATTCAACAACAACCTGAACATTGAAAAACAACAACAACCTCAACATTGAAAAACACCAACAAATTCTACAACAACCTCAACATTGAAAAAACAACAATAACCTCAACATTGAAAAACACCAAGAAATTCAACAACAACTTCAACATTGAAAAACACCAACAAATTCAACAACAACCTCAACATTTTAAAACACCAGCAAATTCAACAACAACATCAACATTGAAAAACACCGACAAATTCAACAACAACTTCAACATTGAAAAACACCAACAAATGCAACAACATCCTCGACATTGAAAAACACCAACAAATTCAACATCAACCTCAACATTGAAAAACAACAACAACCTCAACATTGTAAAACACCAACAAATTCAACAACAACCTCAACATTGAAAAACAACAACAACCTCAACATTGTAAAACACCAACAAATTCAACAACAACCTCAACATTGAAAAACAACACAACCTCAACATTGGAAAACACCAAAAAATTCAACAACAACTTCAACATTGAAAAACACCTACAAATTCAACAACAACCTCGAAATTGAAAAACACCAACAAATTCAACAACAACCTCAACATTGAAAAATAACAACAACCTCAACATTGAAAAACAACAACAACCTCAACATTGAAAAACACCAACAAATTCAACAACAACTTCAACATTGAAAAACACCAACAAATTCAGCAACAACCTCGACATTGAAAAAACACCATCAAATTCAACAACAAGCTCAACATTGAAAAACAACAACAACCTCAACATTGAAAAAACACCAACAAATTCAACAACAACCTCAACATTGAAAAAGAACAATAAACTCAACATTGAAAAACACCAACAAATTCAACAACAACTTCAACATTGAAAAACACCAACAGATTCAACAACAACCTCAACATTTAAAAACACCAACAAATTCAACAACAACCTCAACATTGAAAAAAACCAACAAATTCAACAACAACCTCAACATTGAAAAACACCAACAAATTCAACAACAACGTCAACATTTAAAAACACCAACAAATTCAACGAACAACCTCAACATTGAAAAACACCAACAAATTCAACAAAAACTTCAACATTGAAAAACACCAACAAATTCAACAACAACCTCGACATTGAAAAACACCAACAAATTCAACAACATCCTCGACATTGAAAAACACCAACAAATTCAACATCAACCTCAACATTGAAAAACAACAACAACCTCCACATTGTAAAACACCAACAAATTCAACAACAACCTCAACATTGAAAAACAACAACAACCTCAACATTGTAAAACACCAACAAATTCAACAACAACCTCAACATTGAAAAACAAAAACAACCTCAACATTGGAAAACACCAAAAAATTCAACAACAACTTCAACATTGAAAAACACCAACAAATTCAACAACAACCTCGAAATTGAAAAACACCAACAAATTCAACAACAACCTCAACATTGAAAAATAACAACAACCTCAACATTGAAAAACAACAACAACCTCAACATTGAAAAACACCAACAAATTCAACAACAACTTCAACATTGAAAAACACCAACAAATTCAGCAACAACCTCGACATTGAAAAACACCATCAAATTCAACAACAACCTCAACATTGAAAAACAACAACAACCTCAACATTGAAAAACACCAACAAATTCAACAACAACCTCAACATTGAAAAACAACAGTAAACTCAACATTGAAAAACACCAACAAATTCAACAACAACTTCAACATTGAAAAACACCAACAGATTCAACAACAACCTCAACATTTAAAAACACCAACAAATTCAACAACAACCTCAACATTGAAAAAAACCAACAGATTCAACAACAACCTCAACATTTAAAAACACCAACAAATTCAACAACAACCTCAACATTGAAAAAAACCAACAAATTCAACAACAACCTCAACATTGAAAAACACCAACAAATTCAACAACAACCTCAACATTTAAAAACACCAACAAATTCAACGAACAACCTCAACATTGAAAAACAACAATAACCTCAACATTGAAAAACACCAAGAAATTCAACAACAACTTCAACATTGAAAAACACCAACAAATTCAACAACAACCTCAACATTTAAAAACACCAGCAAATTCAACAACAACCTCGAAATTGAAAAACACCAACAAATTCAACAAAAACTTCAACATTGAAAAACACCAACAAATTCAACAACAACCTCGACATTGAAAAACACCAACAAATTCAACAACATCCTCGACATTGAAAAACACCAACAAATTCAACATCAACCTCAACATTGAAAAACAACAACAACCTCCACATTGTAAAACACCAACAAATTCAACAAGAACCTCAACATTGAAAAACAGCAACAACCTCAACATTATAAAACACCAACAAATTCAACAACAACCTCAACATTGAAAAACAACAACAACCTCAACATTGGAAAACATCAAAAAAATCAACAACAACTTCAACTTTGAAAAACACCAACAAATTCAACAACAACCTCGAAATTGAAAAACACCAACAAATTCAACAACAACTTCAACATTGAAAAATAACAACAACCTCAACATTGAAAAACAACAACAACCTCAACATTGAAAAACACCAACAAATTCAAGAACAACTTCAACATTGAAAAACACCAACAAATTCAGCAACAACCTCGACATTGAAAAACAACATCAAATTCAACAACAACCTCAACATTGAAAAACAACAACAACCTCAACATTGAAAAACACCAACAAATTCAACAACAACCTCAACATTGAAAAACAACAATAACCTCAACATTGAAAAACACCAACAAATTCAACAACAACTTCAACATTGAAAAACACCAACAAATTCAACAACAACCTCAACATTTAAAAACACCAACAAATTCAACAACAACCTCAACATTGAAAAAAACCAACAAATTCAACAACAACTTCAACATTGAAATACACCAACAAATTCAACAACATCCTCGACATTGAAAAACACCAACAACCTCAACATTGAAAAACACCAACAAATACAACAACAACCTCAACATTGAAAAACAACAACAACCTCAACATTGAAAAACACCAACAAATTCAACAACAACCTCAACATTGAAAACACCAACAAATTCAACAACAACCTCGAAATTGAAAAACACCAACAAATTCAACAACAACCTCAACATTGAAAAACAGCGACAACCTCAACATTGAAAAACACCAATATATTCAACGACAACCTCAACATTTAAAAACACCAACAAATTCAACAAAAACTTCAACATTGAAAAACACCAACAAATTCAACAACATCCTCGACATTGAAAAACACCAACAAATTCAACATCAACCTCAACATTGAAAAACAACAACAACCTCAACATTGTAAAACACCAACAAATTCAACAAGAACCTCAACATTGAAAAACAACAACAACCTCAACATTGTAAAACACCAACAAATTCAACAACAACCTCAACATTGAAAAACAACAACAACCTCAACATTGGAAAACACCAAAAAATTCAACAACAACTTCAACATTGAAAAACACCAACAAATTCAACGAAAAACCTCAACATTGAAAAACTCCAACAAATTCAACAAAAACTTCAACATTGAAAAACACCAACAAATTCAACAACAACCTCAACATTGAAAACACCAACAAATTCAACAACAACCTCGAAATTGAAAAACACCAACAAATTCAACAACAACCTCAACATTGAAAAACAACAAGAACCTGAACATTGAAAAACACCAACAAATTCAACAACAACCTCAGCATTGAAAAAAAAACGACAACCTCAACATTGAAAAACACCAATATATTCAACGACAACCTCAACATTTAAAAACACCAACAAATTCAACAACAACTTCAACATTGAAAAACACCAACAAATTCAACAACATCCTCGACATTGAAAAACACCAACAAATTCAACATCAACCTCAACATTGAAAAACAGCAACAACCTCAACATTGTAAAACACCAACAAATTCAACAAGAACCTCAACATTGAAAAACAACAACAACCTCAACATTGTAAAACACCAAAAAATTCAACAACAACTTCAACATTGAAAAACACCAACAAATTCAACAACAACCTCGAAATTGAAAAACACCAACAAATTCAACAACAACCTCAACATTGAAAAATAACAACAACCTCAACATTGAAAAACAACAACAACCTCAACTTTGAAAAACACCAACAAATTCAACAACAACTTCAACATTGAAAAACACCAACAAATTCAGCAACAACCTCGACATTGAAAAACACCATCAAATTCAACAACAACCTGAACATTGAAAAACAACAACAACCTCAACATTGAAAAACACCAACAAATTCTACAACAACCTCAACATTGAAAAACAACAATAACCTCAACATTGAAAAACACCAAGAAATTCAACAACAACTTCAACATTGAAAAACACCAACAAATTCAACAACAACCTCAACATTTTAAAACACCAGCAAATTCAACAACAACATCAACATTGAAAAACACCGACAAATTCAACAACAACTTCAACATTGAAAAACACCAACAAATGCAACAACATCCTCGACATTGAAAAACACCAACAAATTCAACATCAACCTCAACATTGAAAAACAACAACAACCTCAACATTGTAAAACACCAACAAATTCAACAACAACCTCAACATTGAAAAACAACAACAACCTCAACATTGTAAAACACCAACAAATTCAACAACAACCTCAACATTGAAAAACAACAACAACCTCAACATTGGAAAACACCAAAAAATTCAACAACAACTTCAACATTGAAAAACACCTACAAATTCAACAACAACCTCGAAATTGAAAAACACCAACAAATTCAACAACAACCTCAACATTGAAAAATAACAACAACCTCAACATTGAAAAACAACAACAACCTCAACATTGAAAAACACCAACAAATTCAACAACAACTTCAACATTGAAAAACACCAACAAATTCAGCAACAACCTCGACATTGAAAAACACCATCAAATTCAACAACAAGCTCAACATTGAAAAACAACAACAACCTCAACATTGAAAAACACCAACAAATTCAACAACAACCTCAACATTGAAAAAGAACAATAAACTCAACATTGAAAAACACCAACAAATTCAACAACAACTTCAACATTGAAAAACACCAACAGATTCAACAACAACCTCAACATTTAAAAACACCAACAAATTCAACAACAACCTCAACATTGAAAAAAACCAACAAATTCAACAACAACCTCAACATTGAAAAACACCAACAAATTCAACAACAACGTCAACATTTAAAAACACCAACAAATTCAACGAACAACCTCAACATTGAAAAACACCAACAAATTCAACAAAAACTTCAACATTGAAAAACACCAACAAATTCAACAACAACCTCGACATTGAAAAACACCAACAAATTCAACAACATCCTCGACATTGAAAAACACCAACAAATTCAACATCAACCTCAACATTGAAAAACAACAACAACCTCCACATTGTAAAACACCAACAAATTCAACAACAACCTCAACATTGAAAAACAACAACAACCTCAACATTGTAAAACACCAACAAATTCAACAACAACCTCAACATTGAAAAACAAAAACAACCTCAACATTGGAAAACACCAAAAAATTCAACAACAACTTCAACATTGAAAAACACCAACAAATTCAACAACAACCTCGAAATTGAAAAACACCAACAAATTCAACAACAACCTCAACATTGAAAAATAACAACAACCTCAACATTGAAAAACAACAACAACCTCAACATTGAAAAACACCAACAAATTCAACAACAACTTCAACATTGAAAAACACCAACAAATTCAGCAACAACCTCGACATTGAAAAACACCATCAAATTCAACAACAACCTCAACATTGAAAAACAACAACAACCTCAACATTGAAAAACACCAACAAATTCAACAACAACCTCAACATTGAAAAACAACAATAAACTCAACATTGAAAAACACCAACAAATTCAACAACAACTTCAACATTGAAAAACATCAACAGATTCAACAACAACCTCAACATTTAAAAACACCAACAAATTCAACAACAACCTCAACATTGAAAAAAACCAACAGATTCAACAACAACCTCAACATTTAAAAACACCAACAAATTCAACAACAACCTCAACATTGAAAAAAACCAACAAATTCAACAACAACCTCAACATTGAAAAACACCAACAAATTCAACAACAACCTCAACATTTAAAAACACCAACAAATTCAACGAACAACCTCAACATTGAAAAACAACAATAACCTCAACATTGAAAAACACCAAGAAATTCAACAACAACTTCAACATTGAAAAACACCAACAAATTCAACAACAACCTCAACATTTAAAAACACCAGCAAATTCAACAACAACCTCGAAATTGAAAAACACCAACAAATTCAACAAAAACTTCAACATTGAAAAACACCAACAAATTCAACAACAACCTCGACATTGAAAAACACCAACAAATTCAACAACATCCTCGACATTGAAAAACACCAACAAATTCAACATCAACCTCAACATTGAAAAACAACAACAACCTCCACATTGTAAAACACCAACAAATTCAACAAGAACCTCAACATTGAAAAACAGCAACAACCTCAACATTATAAAACACCAACAAATTCAACAACAACCTCAACATTGAAAAACAACAACAACCTCAACATTGGAAAACATCAAAAAAATCAACAACAACTTCAACTTTGAAAAACACCAACAAATTCAACAACAACCTCGAAATTGAAAAACACCAACAAATTCAACAACAACTTCAACATTGAAAAATAACAACAACCTCAACATTGAAAAACAACAACAACCTCAACATTGAAAAACACCAACAAATTCAAGAACAACTTCAACATTGAAAAACACCAACAAATTCAGCAACAACCTCGACATTGAAAAACAACATCAAATTCAACAACAACCTCAACATTGAAAAACAACAACAACCTCAACATTGAAAAACACCAACAAATTCAACAACAACCTCAACATTGAAAAACAACAATAACCTCAACATTGAAAAACACCAACAAATTCAACAACAACTTCAACATTGAAAAACACCAACAAATTCAACAACAACCTCAACATTTAAAAACACCAACAAATTCAACAACAACCTCAACATTGAAAAAAACCAACAAATTCAACAACAACTTCAACATTGAAATACACCAACAAATTCAACAACATCCTCGACATTGAAAAACACCAACAACCTCAACATTGAAAAACACCAACAAATACAACAACAACCTCAACATTGAAAAACAACAACAACCTCAACATTGAAAAACACCAACAAATTCAACAACAACCTCAACATTGAAAACACCAACAAATTCAACAACAACCTCGAAATTGAAAAACACCAACAAATTCAACAACAACCTCAACATTGAAAAACAGCGACAACCTCAACATTGAAAAACACCAATATATTCAACGACAACCTCAACATTTAAAAACACCAACAAATTCAACAAAAACTTCAACATTGAAAAACACCAACAAATTCAACAACATCCTCGACATTGAAAAACACCAACAAATTCAACATCAACCTCAACATTGAAAAACAACAACAACCTCAACATTGTAAAACACCAACAAATTCAACAAGAACCTCAACATTGAAAAACAACAACAACCTCAACATTGTAAAACACCAACAAATTCAACAACAACCTCAACATTGAAAAACAACAACAACCTCAACATTGGAAAACACCAAAAAATTCAACAACAACTTCAACATTGAAAAACACCAACAAATTCAACGAAAAATCTCAACATTGAAAAACTCCAACAAATTCAACAAAAACTTCAACATTGAAAAACACCAACAAATTCAACAACAACCTCAACATTGAAAACACCAACAAATTCAACAACAACCTCGAAATTGAAAAACACCAACAAATTCAACAACAACCTCAACATTGAAAAACAACAAGAACCTGAACATTGAAAAACACCAACAAATTCAACAACAACCTCAGCATTGAAAAAAAAACGACAACCTCAACATTGAAAAACACCAATATATTCAACGACAACCTCAACATTTAAAAACACCAACAAATTCAACAACAACTTCAACATTGAAAAACACCAACAAATTCAACAACATCCTCGACATTGAAAAACACCAACAAATTCAACATCAACCTCAACATTGAAAAACAGCAACAACCTCAACATTGTAAAACACCAACAAATTCAACAAGAACCTCAACATTGAAAAACAACAACAACCTCAACATTGTAAAACACCAAAAAATTCAACAACAACTTCAACATTGAAAAACACCAACAAATTCAACAACAACCTCGAAATTGAAAAACACCAACAAATTCAACAACAACCTCAACATTGAAAAATAACAACAACCTCAACATTGAAAAACAACAACAACCTCAACTTTGAAAAACACCAACAAATTCAACAACAACTTCAACATTGAAAAACACCAACAAATTCAGCAACAACCTCGACATTGAAAAACACCATCAAATTCAACAACAACCTGAACATTGAAAAACAACAACAACCTCAACATTGAAAAACACCAACAAATTCTACAACAACCTCAACATTGAAAAACAACAATAACCTCAACATTGAAAAACACCAAGAAATTCAACAACAACTTCAACATTGAAAAACACCAACAAATTCAACAACAACCTCAACATTTTAAAACACCAGCAAATTCAACAACAACATCAACATTGAAAAACACCGACAAATTCAACAACAACTTCAACATTGAAAAACACCAACAAATGCAACAACATCCTCGACATTGAAAAACACCAACAAATTCAACATCAACCTCAACATTGAAAAACAACAACAACCTCAACATTGTAAAACACCAACAAATTCAACAACAACCTCAACATTGAAAAACAACAACAACCTCAACATTGTAAAACACCAACAAATTCAACAACAACCTCAACATTGAAAAACAACAACAACCTCAACATTGGAAAACACCAAAAAATTCAACAACAACTTCAACATTGAAAAACACCTACAAATTCAACAACAACCTCGAAATTGAAAAACACCAACAAATTCAACAACAACCTCAACATTGAAAAATAACAACAACCTCAACATTGAAAAACAACAACAACCTCAACATTGAAAAACACCAACAAATTCAACAACAACTTCAACATTGAAAAACACCAACAAATTCAGCAACAACCTCGACATTGAAAAACACCATCAAATTCAACAACAAGCTCAACATTGAAAAACAGCAACAACCTCAACATTGAAAAACACCAACAAATTCAACAACAACCTCAACATTGAAAAAGAACAATAAACTCAACATTGAAAAACACCAACAAATTCAACAACAACTTCAACATTGAAAAACACCAACAGATTCAACAACAACCTCAACATTTAAAAACACCAACAAATTCAACAACAACCTCAACATTGAAAAAAACCAACAAATTCAACAACAACCTCAACATTGAAAAACACCAACAAATTCAACAACAACGTCAACATTTAAAAACACCAACAAATTCAACGAACAACCTCAACATTGAAAAACACCAACAAATTCAACAAAAACTTCAACATTGAAAAACACCAACAAATTCAACAACAACCTCGACATTGAAAAACACCAACAAATTCAACAACATCCTCGACATTGAAAAACACCAACAAATTCAACATCAACCTCAACATTGAAAAACAACAACAACCTCCACATTGTAAAACACCAACAAATTCAACAACAACCTCAACATTGAAAAACAACAACAACCTCAACATTGTAAAACACCAACAAATTCAACAACAACCTCAACATTGAAAAACAAAAACAACCTCAACATTGGAAAACACCAAAAAATTCAACAACAACTTCAACATTGAAAAACACCAACAAATTCAACAACAACCTCGAAATTGAAAAACACCAACAAATTCAACAACAACCTCAACATTGAAAAATAACAACAACCTCAACATTGAAAAACAACAACAACCTCAACATTGAAAAACACCAACAAATTCAACAACAACTTCAACATTGAAAAACACCAACAAATTCAGCAACAACCTCGACATTGAAAAACACCATCAAATTCAACAACAACCTCAACATTGAAAAACAACAACAACCTCAACATTGAAAAACACCAACAAATTCAACAACAACCTCAACATTGAAAAACAACAATAAACTCAACATTGAAAAACACCAACAAATTCAACAACAACTTCAACATTGAAAAACACCAACAGATTCAACAACAACCTCAACATTTAAAAACACCAACAAATTCAACAACAACCTGAACATTGAAAAAAACCAACAGATTCAACAACAACCTCAACATTTAAAAACACCAACAAATTCAACAACAACCTCAACATTGAAAAAAACCAACAAATTCAACAACAACCTCAACATTGAAAAACACCAACAAATTCAACAACAACCTCAACATTTAAAAACACCAACAAATTCAACGAACAACCTCAACATTGAAAAACAACAATAACCTCAACATTGAAAAACACCAAGAAATTCAACAACAACTTCAACATTGAAAAACACCAACAAATTCAACAACAACCTCAACATTTAAAAACACCAGCAAATTCAACAACAACCTCGAAATTGAAAAACACCAACAAATTCAACAAAAACTTCAACATTGAAAAACACCAACAAATTCAACAACAACCTCGACATTGAAAAACACCAACAAATTCAACAACATCCTCGACATTGAAAAACACCAACAAATTCAACATCAACCTCAACATTGAAAAACAACAACAACCTCCACATTGTAAAACACCAACAAATTCAACAAGAACCTCAACATTGAAAAACAGCAACAACCTCAACATTATAAAACACCAACAAATTCAACAACAACCTCAACATTGAAAAACAACAACAACCTCAACATTGGAAAACATCAAAAAAATCAACAACAACTTCAACTTTGAAAAACACCAACAAATTCAACAACAACCTCGAAATTGAAAAACACCAACAAATTCAACAACAACTTCAACATTGAAAAATAACAACAACCTCAACATTGAAAAACAACAACAACCTCAACATTGAAAAACACCAACAAATTCAAGAACAACTTCAACATTGAAAAACACCAACAAATTCAGCAACAACCTCGACATTGAAAAACAACATCAAATTCAACAACAACCTCAACATTGAAAAACAACAACAACCTCAACATTGAAAAACACCAACAAATTCAACAACAACCTCAACATTGAAAAACAACAATAACCTCAACATTGAAAAACACCAACAAATTCAACAACAACTTCAACATTGAAAAACACCAACAAATTCAACAACAACCTCAACATTTAAAAACACCAACAAATTCAACAACAACCTCAACATTGAAAAAAACCAACAAATTCAACAACAACTTCAACATTGAAATACACCAACAAATTCAACAACATCCTCGACATTGAAAAACACCAACAACCTCAACATTGAAAAACACCAACAAATACAACAACAACCTCAACATTGAAAAACAACAACAACCTCAACATTGAAAAACACCAACAAATTCAACAACAACCTCAACATTGAAAACACCAACAAATTCAACAACAACCTCGAAATTGAAAAACACCAACAAATTCAACAACAACCTCAACATTGAAAAACAGCGACAACCTCAACATTGAAAAACACCAATATATTCAACGACAACCTCAACATTTAAAAACACCAACAAATTCAACAAAAACTTCAACATTGAAAAACACCAACAAATTCAACAACATCCTCGACATTGAAAAACACCAACAAATTCAACATCAACCTCAACATTGAAAAACAACAACAACCTCAACATTGTAAAACACCAACAAATTCAACAAGAACCTCAACATTGAAAAACAACAACAACCTCAACATTGTAAAACACCAACAAATTCAACAACAACCTCAACATTGAAAAACAACAACAACCTCAACATTGGAAAACACCAAAAAATTCAACAACAACTTCAACATTGAAAAACACCAACAAATTCAACAACAACCTCGAAATTGAAAAACACCAACAAATTCAACAACAACCTCAACATTGAAAAATAACAACAACCTCAACATTGAAAAACAACAACAACCTCAACATTGAAAAACACCAACAAATTCAACAACAACTTCAACATTGAAAAACACCAACAAATTCAGCAACAACCTCGACATTGAAAAACACCATCAAATTCAACAACACCCTCAACATTGAAAAACAACAACAACCTCAACATTGAAAAACACCAACAAATTCTACAACAACCTCAACATTGAAAAACAACAATAACCTCAACATTGAAAAACACCAAGAAATTCAACGACAACCTCAACATTTAAAAACACCAACAAATTCAACAAAAACTTCAACATTGAAAAACACCAACAAATTCAACAACATCCTCGACATTGAAAAACACCAACAAATTCAACATCAACCTCAACATTGAAAAACAACAACAACCTCAACATTGTAAAACACCAACAAATTCAACAACAACCTCAACATTGAAAAACAACAACAACCTCAACATTGTAAAACACCAACAAATTCAACAACAACCTCAACATTGAAAAACAACAACAACCTCAACATTGGAAAACACCAAAAAATTCAACAACAACTTCAACATTGAAAAACACCAACAAATTGAACAACAACCTCGAAATTGAAAAACACCAACAAATTCAACAACAACCTCAACATTGAAAATTAACAACAACCTCAACATTGAAAAACAACAACAACCTCAACAACAACTTCAACATTGAAAAACAACAATAAACTCAACATTGAAAAACACCAACAAATTCAACAACAACTTCAACATTGAAAAAAACCAACAGATTCAACAACAACCTCAACATTTAAAAACACCAACAAATTCAACAACAACCTCAACATTGAAAAAAACCAACAAATTCAACAACAACCTCAACATTGAAAAACACCAACAAATTCAACAACAACCTCAACATTTAAAAACACCAACAAATTCAACGAACAACCTCAACATTGAAAAACACCAACAAATTCAACAAAAACTTCAACATTGAAAAACACCAACAAATTCAACAACAACCTCGACATTGAAAAACACCAACAAATTCAACAACATCCTCGACATTGAAAAAAACCAACAAATTCAACATCAACCTCAACATTGAAAAACAACAACAACCTCCACATTGTAAAACACCAACAAATTCAACAACAACCTCAACATTGAAAAACAACAACAACCTCAACATTGTAAAACACCAACAAATTCAACAACAACCTCAACATTGAAAAACAACAACAACCTCAACATTGGAAAACACCAAAAAATTCAACAACAACTTCAACATTGAAAAACACCAACAAATTCAACAACAACCTCGAAATTGAAAAACACCAACAAATTCAACAACAACCTCAACATTGAAAAATAACAACAACCTCAACATTGAAAAACAACAACAACCTCAACATTGAAAAACACCAACAAATTCAACAACAACTTCAACATTGAAAAACACCAACAAATTCAGCAACAACCTCGACATTGAAAAACACCATCAAATTCAACAACAACCTCAACATTGAAAAACAACAACAACCTCAACATTGAAAAACACCAACAAATTCAACAACAACCTCAACATTGAAAAACAACAATAACCTCAACATTGAAAAACACCAACAAATTCAACAACAACTGCAACATTGAAAAACACCAACAAATTCAACAACAACCTCAACATGTAAAAACACCAACAAATTCAACAACAACCTCAACATTGAAAAAAACCAACAAATTCAACAAAAACTTCAACATTGAAAAACACCAACAAATTCAACAACATCCTCGACATTGAAAAACACCAACAAATGCAACAACAACCTCAACAATGAAAAACTACAACAACCTCAACATTGAAAAACACCAACAAATACAACAACAACCTCAACATTGAAAAACAACAACAACCTCAACATTGAAAAACACCAACAAATTCAACAACAACCTCAACATTGAAAACACCAACAAATTCAACAACAACCTCGAAATTGAAAAACACCAACAAATTCAACAACAACCTCAACATTGAAAAACAACAAGAACCTGAACATTGAAAAACACCAACAAATTCAACAACAACCTCAGCATTGAAAAACAACGACAACCTCAACATTGAAAAACACCAATATATTCAACGACAACCTCAACATTTAAAAACACCAACAAATTCAACAACAGCCTCAACATTGAAAAACAACAACAACCTCAACATTGTAAAACACCAACAAATTCAACAACAACCTCAACATTGAAAAACAACAACAACCTCAACATTGTAAAACACCAACAAATTCAACAACAACCTCAACATTGAAAAACAACAACAACCTCAACATTGGAAAACACCAAAAAATTCAACAACAACCTCAACATTGAAAAACACCAACAAATTGAAAAACAACCTCAACATTGAAAAACAATAACAACCTCAACATTGAAAAACACCAACAAATTCAACAACAAATTCAACATTGAACAACAACAACAACCTCAACATTGAAAAACACCGACAAATTCAACAACAACCTCAACATTGAAAAACAACAACAACCTCAACATTGAAAAACACCAACAAATTCAACAACAACCTCAACATTTAAAAACACCAACAAATTCAACGAACAACCTCAACACTGAAAAACACCAACAAATTCAACAAAAACTTCAACATTGAAAAACACCAACAAATTCAACAACAACCTCGACATTGAAAAACACCAACAAATTCAACAACAATCTCAACATTGAAAAACTACAACAACCTCAACATTGAAAAACACCAACAAATTCAAAAAAAACCTCAACATTGAAAAACACCAACAAATGCAACAACAACCTCAACATTGAAAAACTACAACAACCTCAACATTGAAAAACACCAACAAATACAACAACAACCTCAACATTGAAAAACAACAACAACCTCAACATTGAAAAACACCATCAAATTCAACAACAACCTCAACATTGAAAACACCAACAAATTCAACAACAACCTCGAAATTGAAAAACACCAACAAATTCAACAACAACCTCAACATTGAAAAACAACAAGAACCTGAACATTGAAAAACACCAACAAATTCAACAACAACCTCAGCATTGAAAAACAACGACAACCTCAACATTGAAAAACACCAATATATTCAACGACAACCTCAACATTTAAAAACACCAACAAATTCAACAACAGCCTCAACATTGAAAAACAACAACAACCTCAACATTGTAAAACACCAACAAATTCAACAACAACCTCAACATTGAAAAACAACAACAACCTCAACATTGTAAAACACCAACAAATTCAACAACAACCTCAACATTGAAAAACAACAACAACCTCAACATTGGAAAACACCAAAAAATTCAATAACAACCTCAACATTGAAAAACACCAACAAATTGAAAAACAACCTCAACATTGAAAAACAATAACAACCTCAACATTGAAAAACACCAACAAATTCAACAACAAATTCAACATTGAACAACAACAACAACCTCAACATTGAAAAAAACCGACAAATTCAACAACAACCTCAACATTGAAAAACAACAACAACCTCAACATTGAAAAACACCAACAAATTCAACAACAACCTTAACATTTAAAAACACCACAAATTCAACGAACAACCTCAACATTGAAAAACACCAACAAATTCAACAAAAACTTCAACATTGAAAAACACCAACAAATTCAACAACAACCTCGACATTGAAAAACACCAACAAATTCAACAACAACCTCAACATTGAAAAACTACAACAACCTCAACATTGAAAACCACCAACAAATTCAAAAACAACCTCAACATTGAAAAACACCAACAAATTCAACAACAACCTCAACATTGAAAAACAACAACAACCTCAACATTGAAAAACACCAACAAATTCAACAACAACCTCAACAATTAAAAACACCAACAAATTCAACAACAAACTCAACATTGAAAAACAACAACAACCTCAACATTGAAAAACACCAAGAAGTTCAACAACAACCTCAACATTGAAAAACACCAACAAATTCAACAACAACCTCAACATTGAAAAATAACAACAACCTCAACATTGAAAAACAACAACAACCTCAACATTGAAAAACACCAACAAATTCAACAACAACCTCAACATTGAAAAACAACAAAAACCTCAACATTGAAAAACACCAAGAAATTCAACAACAACTTCAACATTGAAAAACACCAACAAATTCAACAACAACCTCGAAATTGAGAAACACCAACAAATTCAACAGCAACCTCAACATTGAAAAATAACAACAACCTCAACATTGAAAAACAACAACAACCTCAACATTGTAAAACACCAACAAATTCAACAACATCCTCGACATTGAAAAACACCAACAAATTCAACATCAACCTCAACATTGAAAAACACCAACAACCTCCACATTGTAAAACACCAACAAATTCAACAACAACCTCAACATTGAAAAACAACAACAACCTCAACATTGTAAAACACCAACAAATTCAACAACAACCTCAACATTGAAAAACAACAACAACCTCAACATTGGAAAACACCAAAAAATTCAACAACAACTTCAACATTGAAAAACACCAACAAATTCAACAACAACCTCGAAATTGAAAAACACCAACAAATTCAACAACAACCTCAACATTGAAAAATAACAACAGCCTCAACATTGAAAAACAACAACAACCTCAACATTGAAAAACACCAACAAATTCAACAACAACTTCAACATTGAAAAACACCAACAAATTCAGCAACAACCTCAACATTTAAAAACACCATCAAATTCAACAACAACCTCAACATTGAAAAACAACAACAACCTCAACATTGAAAAACACCAACAAATTCAACAACAACCTCAACATTGAAAAACAACAATAACCTCAACATTGAAAAACACCAACAAATTCAACAACAACTTCAACATTGAAAAACACCAACAAATTCAACAACAACCTCAACATTTAAAAACACCAACAAATTCAACAACAACCTCAACATTGAAAAAAACCAACAAATTCAACAACAACTTCAACATTGAAAAACACCAACAAATTCAACAACATCCTCGACATTGAAAAACACCAACAAATGCCACAACAACCTCAACATTGAAAAACTACAACAACCTCAACATTGAAAAACACCAACAAATACAACAACAACCTCAACATTGAAAAACAACAACAACCTCAACATTGAAAAACACCAACAAATTCAACAACAACCTCAACATTGAAAACACCAACAAATTCAACAACAACCTCGAAATTGAAAAACACCAACAAATTCAACAACAACCTCAACATTGAAAAACAACAAGAACCTGAACATTGAAAAACACCAAGAAATTCAACAACAACCTCAGCATTGAAAAACAACGACAACCTCAACATTGAAAAACACGAATATATTCAACGACAACCTCAACATTTAAAAACACCAACAAATTCAACAACAGCCTCAACATTGAAAAACAACAACAACCTCAACATTGTAAAACACCAACAAATTCAACAACAACCTCAACATTGAAAAACAACAACAACCTCAACATTGTAAAACACCAACAAATTCAACAACAACCTCAACATTGAAAAACAACAACAACCTCAACATTGGAAAACACCAAAAAATTCAACAACAACCTCAACATTGAAAAACTACAACAACCTCAACATTGAAAAACACCAACAAATTCAAAAACAACCTCAACATTGAAAAACACCAACAAATTCAACAACAACCTCAACATTGAAAAACAACAACAACCTCAACATTGAAAAACACCAACAAATTCAACAACAACCTCAACAATTAAAAACACCAACAAATTCAACAACAAACTCAACATTGAAAAACAACAACAACCTCAACATTGAAAAACACCAACAAGTTCAACAACAACCTCAACATTGAAAAACACCAACAAATTCAACAACAACCTCAACATTGAAAAATAACAACAACCTCAACATTGAAAAACAACAACAACCTCAACATTGAAAAACACCAACAAATTCAACAACAACGTCAACATTGAAAAACAACAAAAACCTCAACATTGAAAAACACCAAGAAATTCAACAACAACTTCAACATTGAAAAACACCAACAAATTCAACAACAACCTCGAAATTGAGAAACACCAACAAATTCAACAGCAACCTCAACATTGAAAAATAACAACAACCTCAACATTGAAAAACAACAACAACCTCAACATTGTAAAACACCAACAAATTCAACAACAACCTCAACATTGAAAAACAACAACTACCTCAACATTGGAAAAAACCAAAAAATTCAACAACAACCTCAACATTGAAAAACACGAACAAATTGAAAAACAACCTCAACATTGAAAAACAATAACAACCTCAACATTGAAAAACACCAACAAATTCAACAACAAATTCAGCATTGAACAACAACAACAACCTCAACATTGAAAAACACTGACAAATTCAACAACAACCTCAACATTGAAAAACAACAACAACCTCAACATTGAGAAACACCAACAAATTCAACAACAACCTCAACATTTAAAAACACCAACAAATTCAACGAACAACCTCAACATTGAAAAACACCAACAAATTCAACAAAAACTTCAACATTGAAAAACACCAACAAGTTCAACAACAACCTCGACATTGAAAAACACCAACAAATCAACAACAACCTCAACATTGAAAAACTACAACAACCTCAACATTGAAAAACACCAACAAATTCAAAAACAACCTCAACATTGAAAAACACCAACAAATTCAACAACAACCTCAACATTGAAAAACAACAACAACCTCAACATTGAAAAACACCAACAAATTCAACAACAAACTCAACAATTAAAAACACCAACAAATTCAACAACAAACTCAACATTGAAAAACAACAACAACCTCAACATTGAAAAACACCAAGAAGTTCAACAACAACCTCAACATTGAAAAACACCAACAAATTCAACAACAACCTCAACATTGAAAAACAACAACAACCTCAACATTGAAAAACACCAACAAATTCAAAAACAACCTCAACATTGAAAAACAACAACAACCTCAACATTGAAAAACACCAACAAATTCAACAACAACCTCAACAATTAAAAACACCAACAAATTCAACAACAAACTCAACATTGAAAAACAACAACAACCTCAACATTGAAAAACACCAACAAGTTCAACAACAACCTCAACATTTAAAAACACCAACAAATTCAACAACAACCTCAACATTGAAAAATAACAACAACCTCAACATTGAAAAACAACAACAACCTCAACATTGAAAAACACCAACAAATTCAACAACAACCTCAACATTGAAAAACAACAAAAACCTCAAGATTGAAAAACACCAAGAAATTCAACAACAACTTCAACATTGAAAAACACCAACAAATTCAACAACAACCTCGAAATTGAGAAACACCAACAAATTCAACAGCAACCTCAACATTGAAAAATAACAACAACCTCAACATTTAAAAACAACAACAACCTCAACATTGTAAAACACCAACAAATTCAACAACATCCTCGACATTGAAAAACACCAACAAATTCAACATCAACCTCAACATTGAAAAACACCAACAACCTCCACATTGTAAAACACCAACAAATTCAACAACAACCTCAACATTGAAAAACAACAACAACCTCAACATTGTAAAACACCAACAAATTCAACAACAACCTCAACATTGAAAAACAACAACAACCTCAACATTGGAAAACACCAAAAAATTCAACAACAACTTCAACATTGAAAAACACCAACAAATTCAACAACAACCTCGAAATTGAAAAACACCAACAAATTCAACAACAACCTCAACATTGAAAAATAACAACAACCTCAACATTGAAAAACAACAACAACCTCAACATTGAAAAACACCAACAAATTCAACAACAACTTCAACATTGAAAAACACCAACAAATTCAGCAACAACCTCAACATTGAAAAACACCATCAAATTCAACAACAACCTCAACATTGAAAAACAACAACAATCTCAACATTGAAAAACACCAACAAATTCAACAACAACCTCAACATTGAAAAACAACAATAACCTCAACATTGAAAAAC
This sequence comes from Isurus oxyrinchus, assembly GCA_026770705.1. Classification (NCBI taxonomy): domain Eukaryota; kingdom Metazoa; phylum Chordata; class Chondrichthyes; order Lamniformes; family Lamnidae; genus Isurus; species Isurus oxyrinchus. The sequence continues at coordinate 88,703 of JANJGN010000861.1, read as the reverse complement.
ACCAACAAATTCAACAGCAACTTCAACATTGAAAAACACCAACAAATTCAACAACAACCTCAACATTTAAAAACACCAACAAATTCAACAACAACCTCAACATTGAAAAAAACCAACAAATTCAACAACAACTTCAACATTGAAAAACACCAACAAATTCAACAACATCCTCGACATTGAAAAACACCAACAAATGCAACAACAACCTCAACTTTGAAAAACTACAACAACCTCAACATTGAAAAACACCAACAAATACAACAACAACCTCAACATTGAAAAACAACAACAACCTCAACATTGAAAAACACCAACAAATTCAACAACAACCTGAACATTGAAAACACCAACAAATTCAACAACAACCTCGAAATTGAAAAACACCAACAAATTCAACAACAACCTCAACATTGAAAAACAACAAGAACCTGAACATTGAAAAACACCAACAAATTCAACAACAACCTCAACATTTAAAAACACCAACAAATTCAACGAACAACCTCAACATTGAAAAACACCAACAAATTCAACAAAAACTTCAACATTGAAAAACACCAACAAATTCAACAACAACCTCGACATTGAAAAACACCAACAAATCAACAACCACCTCAACATTGAAAAACTACAACAACCTCAACATTGAAAAACACCAACAAATTCAAAAACAACCTCAACTTTGAAAAACACCAACAAATTCAACAACAACCTCAACATTGAAAAACAAGAACAACCTCAACATTGAAAAACACCAACAAATTCAACAACAACCTCAACAATTAAAAACACCAACAAATTCAACAACAAACTCAACATTGAAAAACAACAACAACCTCAACATTGAAAAACACCAACAAGTTCAACAACAACCTCAACATTGAAAAACACCAACAAATTCAACAACAACCTCAACATTGAAAAATAACAACAACCTCAACATTGAAAAACAACAACAACCTCAACATTGAAAAACACCAACAAATTCAACAACAACCTCAACATTGAAAAACAACAACAACCTCAACATTGAAAAACACCAACAAATTCAACAACCACCTCAACAACTAAAAACACCAACAAATTCAACAACAAACTCAACATTGAAAAACAACAACAACCTCAACATTGAAAAACACCAACAAGTTCAACAACAACCTCAACATTGAAAAACACCAACAAATTCAACAACAACCTCAACATTGAAAAATAACAACAACCTCAACATTGAAAAACAACAACAACCTCAACATTGAAAAACACCAACAAATTCAACAACAACCTCAACATTGAAAAACAACAAAAACCTCAACATTGAAAAACACCAAGAAATTCAACAACAACTTCAACATTGAAAAACACCAACAAATTCAACAACAACCTCGAAATTGAGAAACACCAACAAATTCAACAGCAACCTCAACATTGAAAAATAACAACAACCTCAACATTGAAAAACAACAACAACCTCAACATTGTAAAACACCAACAAATTCAACAACATCCTCGACATTGAAAAACACCAACAAATTCAACATCAACCTCAACATTGAAAAACACCAACAACCTCCACATTGTAAAACACCAACAAATTCAACAACAACCTCAACATTGAAAAACAACAACAACCTCAACATTGTAAAACACCAACAAATTCAACAACAACCTCAACATTGAAAAGCAACAACAACCTCAACATTGGAAAACACCAAAAAATTCAACAACAACTTCAACATTGAAAAACACCAACAAATTCAACAACAACCTCGAAATTGAAAAACACCAACAAATTCAACAACAACCTCAACATTGAAAAATAACAACAACCTCAACATTGAAAAACAACAACAACCTCAACATTGAAAAACACCAACAAATTCAACAACAACTTCAACATTGAAAAACACCAACAAATTCAGCAACAACCTCAACATTGAAAAACACCATCAAATTCAACAACAACCTCAACATTGAAAAACAACAACAACCTCAACATTGATAAACACCAACAAATTCAACAACAACCTCAACATTGAAAAACAACAATAACCTCAACATTGAAAAACACCAACAAATTCAACAACAACTTCAACATTGAAAAACACCAACAAATTCAACAACAACCTCAACATTTAAAAACACCAACAAATTCAACAACAACCTCAACATTGAAAAAAACCAACAAATTCAACAAAAACTTCAACATTGAAAAACACCAACAAATTCAACAACATCCTCGACATTGAAAAACACCAACAAATGCAACAACAACCTCAACATTGAAAAACTACAACAACCTCAACATTGAAAAAAACCAACAAATACAACAACAACCTCAACATTGAAAAACAACAACAACCTCAACATTGAAAAACACCAACAAATTCAACAACAACCTCAACATTGAAAACACCAACAAATTCAACAACAACCTCGAAATTGAAAAACACCAACAAATTCAACAACAACCTCAACATTGAAAAACAACAAGAACCTGAACATTGAAAAACACCAACAAATTCAACAACAACCTCAGCATTGAAAAACAACGACAACCTCAACATTGAAAAACACCAATATATTCAACGACAACCTCAACATTTAAAAACACCAACAAATTCAACAACAGCCTCAACATTGAAAAACAACAACAACCTCAACATTGTAAAACACCAACAAATTCAACAACAACCTCAACATTGAAAAACAACAACAACCTCAACATTGTAAAACACCAACAAATTCGACAACAACCTCAACATTGAAAAACAACAACAACCTCAACATTGGAAAACACCAAAAAATTCAACAACAACCTCAACATTGAAAAACACCAACAAATTGAAAAACAACCTCAACATTGAAAAACAATAACAACCTCAACATTGAAAAACACCAACAAATTCAACAACAAATTCAACATTGAACAACAACAACAACCTCAACATTGAAAAACACCGACAAATTCAACAACAACCTCAACATTGAAAAACAACAACAACCTCAACATTGAAAAACACCAACAAATTCAACAACAACCTCAACATTTAAAAACACCAACAAATTCAACGAACAACCTCAACATTGAAAAACACCAACAAATTCAACAAAAACTTCAACATTGAAAAACACCAACAAATTCAACAACAACCTCGACATTGAAAAACACCAACAAATTCAACAACAACCTCAACATTGAAAAACTAAAACAACCTCAACATTGAAAAACACCAACAAATTCAAAAACAACCTCAACATTGAAAAACACCAACAAATTCAACAACAACCTCAACATTGAAAAACAACAACAACCTCAACATTGAAAAACACCAAAAATTCAACAACAACCTCAACAATTAAAAACACCAACAAATTCAACAACAAACTCAACATTGAAAAACAACAACAACCTCAGCATTGAAAAACACCAACAAGTTCAACAACAACCTCAACATTGAAAAACACCAACAAATTCAACAACAACCTCAACATTGAAAAATAACAACAACCTCAACATTGAAAAACAACAACAACCTCAACATTGAAAAACACCAACAAATTCAACAACAACCTCAACATTGAAAAACAACAAAAACCTCAACATTGAAAAACACCAAGAAATTCAACAACAACTTCAACATTGAAAAACACCAACAAATTCAACAACAACCTCGAAATTGAGAAACACCAGCAAATTCAACAGCAACCTCAACATTGAAAAATAACAACAACCTCAACATTGAAAAACAACAACAACCTCAACATTGTAAAACACCAACAAATTCAACAACAACCTCAACATTGAAAAACAACAACAACCTCAACATTGGAACACACCAAAAAATTCAACAACAACCTCAACATTGAAAAACACCAACAAATTGAAAAACAACCTCAACATTGAAAAACAATAACAACCTCAACATTGAAAAACACCAACAAATTCAACAACAAATTCAACATTGAACAAATACAACAACCTCAACATTGAAAAACACCGACAAATTCAACAACAACCTCAACATTGAAAAACAACAACAACGTCAACATTGAAAAACACCAACAAATTCAACAACAACCTCAACATTGAAAAACACCAACAAATTCAACGAACAACCTCAACATTGAAAAAGACCAACAAATTCAACAAAAACTTCAACATTGAAAAACACCAACAAATTCAACAACAACCTCGACATTGAAAAACACCAACAAATCAACAACTACCTCAACATTGAAAAACTACAGCAACCTCAACATTGAAAAACACCAACAAATTCAAAAACAACCTCAACATTGAAAAACACCAACAAATTCAACAACAACCTCAACATTGAAAAACAACAACAACCTCAACATTGAAAAACACCAACAAATTCAACAACAACCTCAACAATTAAAAACACCAACAAATTCAACAACAAACTCAACATTGAAAAACAACAACAACCTCAACATTGAAAAACACCAACAAATTCAACAACAACGTCAACATTGAAAAATAACAACAACCTCAACATTGAAAAACAACAACAACCTCAACATTGAAAAACACCAACAAATTCAACAACAACCTCAACATTGAAAAACAACAAAAACCTCAACATTGAAAAACACCAAGAAATTCAACAACAACTTCAACATTGAAAAACACCAACAAATTCAACAACAACCTCGAAATTGAGAAACACCAACAAATTCAACAGCAACCTCAAGATTGAAAAATAACAACAACCTCAACGTTGAAAAACAACAACACCCTCAACATTGAAAAACACCAACAAATTCAACAACAAACTCAACAATCAAAAACAACAACAACCTCACCATAAAAAACACCAACAAATTCAACAACAACTTCAACATTGAAAATCACCAACAAATTCAACAACAACCTCGACATTGAAAAACAACAACAACCTCAACATTGTAAAACACCAACAAATTCAACAACAACCTCAACATTGAAAAACAACAACAACCTCAACATTGGAAAACACCAAAAAATTCAACAACAACCTCAACATTGAAAAACACCAACAAATTGAAAAACAACCTCAACATTGAAAAACAATAACAACCTCAACATTGAAAAACACCAACAAATTCAACAACAAATTCAACATTGAAAAACAACAACAACCTCAACATTGAAAAACACCAACAAGTTCAACAACAACCTCAACATTGAAAAACACCAACAAATTCAACAACAACCTCAACATTGAAAAATAACAACAACCTCAACATTGAAAAACAACAACAACCTCAACATTGAAAAACACCAACAAATTCAACAACAACCTCAACATTGAAAAACAACAAAAACCTCAACATTGAAAAACACCAAGAAATTCAACAACAACTTCAACATTGAAAAACACCAACAAATTCAACAACAACCTCGAAATTGAGAAACACCAACAAATTCAACAGCAACCTCAACATTGAAAAATAACAACAACCTCAACGTTGAAAAACAACAACAACCTCAACATTGAAAAACACCAACAAATTCAACAACAAACTCAACAATCAAAAACAACAACAACCTCACCATAAAAAACACCAACAAATTCAACAACAACTTCAACATTGAAAATCACCAACAAATTCAACAACAACCTCGACATTGAAAAACACGATCAAATTCAACAACAACCTCAACATTGAAAAACAACAACAACCACAACATTGAAAAACACCAACAAATTCAACAACAACCTCAACATTGAAAAACACCAACAAATTCAACAACAACCACAACATTTAAAAACAACAACAACCTCAACATTGAAAAACACCAACAAATTCAACAACAACCTCAACATTGAAAAACAACAACAACCTCAACATCGAAAAACACCAACAAATTCAACAACAACTTCAACATTTAAAAACACCAACAAATTCAACAACAACCTCATCATTGAAAAACACCAACAAATTCAACAACAACTTCAACATTGAAAAACACCAACAAATTCAACAACAACCTCGACATTGAAAAACACCAACAAATTCAACAACAACCTCAACATTGAAAAACAACAACAACCTCAACATTGAAAAACACCAACAAATTCAACAACAACCTCAACATTGAGAAACAACAACAACCTCAACATAAAAAACACCATCAAATTCACTAACAACTTCAACATTGAAAGACACCAACAAATTGAACAACAACCTCGACATTCAAAAACACCATCAAATTCAACAACAACCTCAACCTTGAAAAACAACAACAACCTCAACATTGAAAAACATCAACAAATTCAACAACAACCTCAACATTGAAAAACAACAACAACCTCAACACTGAAAAACACCAACAAATTCAACAACAACCTCAACATTTAAAAACACCAACAAATTCAACGAACAACCTCAACACTGAAAAACACCAACAAATTCAACAAAACTTCAACATTGAAAAACACCAACAAATTCAACAACAACCTCGACATTGAAAAACACCAACAAATTCAACAACAACCTCAACATTGAAAAACTACAACAACCTCAACATTGAAAAACACCAACAAATTCAACAACAACCTCAACATTGAAAAACACCAACAAATTCAACAACAACCTCAACATTGAAAAACAACAACAACATCAACATTGAAAAACACCAACAAATTCAACAACAACCTCAACAATTAAAAACACCAACAAATTCAACAACAAACTCAACATTGAAAAACAACAACAACCTCAACATTGAAAAACACCAACAAGTTCAACAACAACCTCAACATTGAAAAACACCAACAAATTCAACAACAACCTCAACATTGAAAAATAACAACAACCTCAACATTGAAAAACAACAACAACCTCAACATTGAAAAACACCAACAAATTCAACAACAACCTCAACATTGAAAAACAACAACAACCTCAACATTGAAAAACACCAAGAAATTCAACAACAACTTCAACATTGAAAAACGCCAACAAATTCAACAACAACCTCGAAATTGAAAAACACCAACAAATTCAACAACAACCTCAACATTGAAAAATAACAACAACCTCAACATTGAAAAACAACAACAACCTCAACATTGAAAAACACCAACAAATTCAACAACAACCTCAACAATCAAAAACAACAACAACCTCACCATAAAAAACACCAAAAAATTCAACAACAACTTCAACATTGAAAAACACCAACAAATTCAACAACAACCTCGACATTGAAAAACACCATCAAATTCAACAACAACCTCAACATTGAAAAACAACAACAACCTCAACATTGAAAAACAGCAACAAATTCAACAACAACCTCAACATTGAAAAACACCAACGAATTCAACAACAACCACAACATTTAAAAACAACAACAACCACAACATTGAAAAACACCAACAAATTCAACAACAACCTCAACATTGAAAAACAACAACAACCTCAACATCGAAAAACACCAACAAAATCAACAACAACCTCAACATTTAAAAACACCAACAAATTCAGCAACATCCTCGACATTGAAAAACACCATCAAATTCAACAACAACTTCAACATTGAAAAACACCAACAAATTCAACAACAACCTCGAAATTGAAAAACACCAACAAATTCAACAACAACCTCAACATTGAAAAATAACAACAACCTCAACATTGAAAAACAACAATAACCTCACCATTGAAAAACACCAACAAATTCAACAACAACTTCAACATTGAAAAACACCAACAAATTCAACAACAACCTCAACATTTAAAAACACCAACAAATTCAACAACAACCTCAACATTGAAAAAAACCAACAAATTCAACAACAACTTCAACATTGAAAAACACCAACAAATTCAACAACATCCTCGACATTGAAAAACACCAACAAATGCAACAACAACCTCAACATTGAAAAATTACAACAACCTCAACATTGAAAAACACCAACAAATACAACAACAACCTCAACATTGAAAAACAACAACAACCTCAACATTGAAAAACAACAACAACCTCAACATTGAAAAACACCAACAAATTCAACAACAACCTCAACATTGAAAAACAACAATAACCTCACCATTGAAAAACACCAACAATTTCAACAACAACTTCAACATTGAAAAACACCAACAAATTCAACAACAACCTCAACATTTAAAAACACCAACAAATTCAACAACAACCTCAACATTGAAAAAAACCAACAAATTCAACAACAACTTCAACATTGAAAAACACCAACAAATTCAACAACATCCTCGACATTGAAAAACACCAACAAATGCAACAACAACCTCAACATTGAAAAATTACAACAACCTCAACATTGAAAACACCAACAAATTCAACAACAACCTCGAAATTGAAAAACACCAACAAATTCAACAACAACCTCAACATTGAAAAACAACAACAACCTGAACATTGAAAAACACCAACAAATTCAACAACAACCTCAGCATTGAAAAACAACGACAACCTCAACATTGAAAAACACTAATATATTCAACGACAACCTCAACATTTAAAAACACCAACAAATTCAACAACAGCCTCAACATTGAAAAACAACAACCTCAACATTGTAAAACACCAACAAATTCAACAACAACCTCAACATTGAAAAACAACAACAACCTCAACATTGCAAAACACCAGGAAATTCAACAACAACCTCAACATTGAAAAACAACAACAACCTCAACATTGGAAAACACCAAAAAATTCAACAACAACCTCAACATTGAAAAACATCAACAAATTCAACAACAACCTCAACATTGAAAAACAACAACAACCTCAACATTGAAAAACACCAACAAATTCAACAACAAATTCAACATTGAACAACAACAACAACCTCAACATTGAAAAACACCAACAAATTCAACAACAACCTCAACATTGAAAAACAACAACAACCTCAACATTGAAAAACACCAACAAATTCAACAACAACCTCAACATTTAAAAACACCAACAAATTCAACGAACAACCTCAACATTGAAAAACACCAACAAATTCAACAAAAACTTCAACATTGAAAAACACCAACAAATTTAAAAACAACCTCGACATTGAAAAACACCAACAAATTCAACAACAACCTCAACATTGAAAAACTACAACAACCTCAACATTGAAAAACACCAACAAATTCAAAAACAACCTCAACATTGAAAAACACCAACAAATTCAACAACAACCTCAACATTGAAAAACAACAACAACCTCAACATTGAAAAACACCAACAAATTCAACAACAACCTCAACAATTAAAAACACCAACAAATTCAACAACAAACTCAACATTGAAAAACAACAACAACCTCAACATAAAAAACACCATCAAATTCAACAACAACTTCAACATTGAAAAACAACAACAACCTCAACATAAAAAACACCATCAAATTCAACAACAACTTAAACATTGAAAGACACCAACAAATTCAACAACAACCTCGACATTCAAAAACACCATCAAATTCAACAACAACCTCAACCTTGAAAAACAACAACAACCTCAACATTGAAAAACATCAACAAATTCAACAACAACCTCAACATTGAAAAACAACAACAACCTCAACATTGAAAAACACCAACAAATTCAACAACAACCTCAACATTTAAAAACACCAACAAATTCAACGAACAACCTCAACATTGAAAAACACCAACAAATTCAACAAAACTTCAACATTGAAAAACACCAACAAATTCAACAACAACCTCGACATTGAAAAACACCAACAAATTCAACAACAACCTCAACATTGAAAAATTACAACAACCTCAACATTGAAAAACACCAACAAATTCAACAACAACCTCAACATTGAAAAACACCAACAAATTCAACAACAACCTCAACAATCAAAAACAACAACAACCTCACCATAAAAAACACCAAAAAATTCAACAACAACTTCAACATTGAAAAACACCAACAAATTCAACAACAACCTCGACATTGAAAAACACCATCAAATTCAACAACAACCTCAACATTGAAAAACAACAACAACCTCAACATTGAAATACAGCAACAAATTCAACAACAACCTCAACATTGAAAAACACCAACGAATTCAACAACAACCGCAACATTTAAAAACAACAACAACCACAACATTGAAAAACACCAACAAATTCAACAACAACCTCAACATTGAAAAACAACAACAACCTCAACATCGAAAAACACCAACAAATTCAACAACAACCTCAACATTTAAAAACACCAACAAATTCAGCAACAACCTCGACATTGAAAAACACCATCAAATTCAACAACAACTTCAACATTGAAAAACACCAACAAATTCAACAACAACCTCGAAATTGAAAAACACCAACAAATTCAACAACAACCTCAACATTGAAAAATAACCACAACCTCAACATTGAAAAACAACAACAACCTCAACTTTGAAAAACACCAACAAATTCAACAACAACTTCAACTTTGAAAAACACCAACAAATTCAGCAACAACCTCAACATTGAAAAACACCATCAAATTCAACAACAACCTCAACATTGAAAAACAACAACAACCTCAACATTGAAAAACACCAACAAATTCAACAACAACCTCAATATTGAAAAACAACAATAACCTCAACATTGAAAATCACCAACAAATTCAACAACAACTTCAACATTGAAAAACACCAACAAATTCAACAACAACCTCAACATTTAAAAACACCAACAAATTCAACAACAACCTCAACATTGAAAAAAACCAACAAATTCAACAACAACCTCAACATTGAAAAACACCAACAAATTCAACAACATCCTCGACATTGAAAAACACGAACAAATGCAACAACAACCTCAACATTGAAAAATTACAACAACCTCAACATTGAAAAACACCAACAAATACAACAACAACCTCAACATTGAAAAACAACAACAACCTCAACATTGAAAAACACCAACAAATTCAACAACAACATCAACATTGAAAACACCAACAAATTCAACAACAACCTCGAAATTGAAAAACACCAACAAATTCAACAACAACCTCAACATTGAAAAACAACAACAACCTGAACATTGAAAAACACCAACAAATTCAACAACAACCTCAGCATTGAAAAACAACGACAACCTCAACATTGAAAAACACCAATATATTCAACGACAACCTCAACATTTAAAAACACCAACAAATTCAACAACAGCCTCAACATTGAAAAACAACAACAACCTCAACATTGTAAAACACCAACAAATTCAACAACAACCTCAACATTGAAAAACAACAACAACCTCAACATTGTAAAACACCAACAAATTCAACAACAACCTCAACATTGAAAAACAACAACAACCTCAACATTGGAAAACACCAAAAAATTCAACAACAACCTCAACATTGAAAAACACCAACAAATTCAACAACAACCTCAACATTGAAAAACAACAACAACCTCAACATTGAAATACACCAACAAATTCAACAACAAATTCAACATTGAACAACAACAACCTCAACATTGAAAAACACCAACAAATTCAACAACAACCTCAACATTGAAAAACAACAACAACCTCAACATTGAAAAACACCAACAAATTCAACAACAACCTCAACATTTAAAAACACCAACAAATTCAACGAACAACCTCAACAATGAAAAACACCAACAAATTCAACAAAAACTTCAACATTGAAAAACACCAACAAATTCAACAACAACCTCGACATTGAAAAACACCAACAAATTCAACAACAACCTCAACATTGAAAAACTACAACAACCTCAACATTGAAAAACACCAACAAATTCAAAAACAACCTCAACATTGAAAAACACCAACAAATTCAACAACAACCTCAACATTGAAAAACAACAACAACCTCAACATTGAAAAACACCAACAAATTCAACAACAACCTCAACAATTAAAAACACCAACAAATTCAACAACAAACTCAACATTGAAAAACAACAACAACCTCAACATAAAAAACACCATCAAATTCAACAACAACTTCAACATTGAAAAACAACAACAACCTCAACATAAAAAACACCATCAAATTCAACAACAACTTCAACATTGAAAGACACCAACAAATTCAACAACAACCTCGACATTCAAAAACACCATCAAATTCAACAACAACCTCAACCTTTAAAAACAACAACAACCTCAACATTGAAAAACATCAACAAATTCAACAACAACCTCAACATTGAAAAACAACAACAACCTCAACATTGAAAAACACCAACAAATTCAACGAACCACCTCAACATTGAAAAACACCAACAAATTCAACAAAACTTCAACATTGAAAAACACCAACAAATTCAACAACAACCTCGACATTGAAAAACACCAACAAATTCAACAACAACCTCAACATTGAAAAACTACAACAACCTCAACAATTAAAAACACCAACAAATTCAACAACAAACTCAACATTGAAAAACAACAACAACCTCAACATTGAAAAACACCAACAAGTTCAACAACAACCTCAACATTGAAAAACACCAACAAATTCAACAACAACCTCAACATTGAAAAATAACAACAACCTCAACATTGAAAAACAACAACAACTTCAACATTGAAAAACACCAACAAATTCAACAACAACCTCAACATTGAAAAACAACAAAAACCTCAACATTGAAAAACAACAAGAAATTCAACAACAACTTCAACATTGAAAAACGCCAACAAATTCAACAACAACCTCGAAATTGAAAAACACCAACAAATTCAACAACAACCTCAACATTGAAAAATAACAAAAACCTCAACATTGAAAAACAACAACAACCTCAACATTGAAAAACACCAACAAATTCAACAACAACCACAACAATCAAAAACAACAACAACCTCACCATAAAAAACACCAAAAAATTCAACAACAACTTCAACATTGAAAAACACCAACAAATTCAACAACAACCTCGACATTGAAAAACACCATCAAATTCAACAACTACCTCAACATTGAAAAACAACAACAACCTCAACATTGAAAAACAGCAACAAATTCAACAACAACCTCAACATTGAAAATCACCAACGAATTCAACAACAACCGCAACATTTAAAAACAACAACAACCTCAACATTGAAAAACACCAACAAATTCAACAACAACCTCAACATTGAAAAACAACAACAACCTCAACATCGAAAAACACCAACAAATTCAACAACAACCTCAACATTTAAAAACACCAACAAATTCAGCAAAAAACCTCGACATTGAAAAACACCATCAAATTCAACAACAACTTCAAAATGAAAAACACCAACAAATTCAACAACAACCTCGAAATTGAAAAACACCAACAAATTCAACAACAACCTCAACATTGAAAAATATCAACAACCTCAACATTGAAAAACAACAACAACCTCAACATTGAAAAACACCAACAAATTCAACAACAACTTCAACATTGAAAAACACCAACAAATTCAGCAACCACCTCAACATTGAAAAACACCAACAAATTCAACAACAACCTCAACATTGAAAAACAACAAGAACCTCAACATTGAAAAACACCAACAAATTCAACAACAACCTCAACATTGAAAAACAACAATAACCACAACATTGAAAAACACCAACAAATTCAACAACAACTTCAACATTGAAAAACACCAACAAATTCAACAACAACCTCAACATTTAAAAACACCAACAAATTCAACAACAACCTCAACATTGAAAAAAACCAACAAATTCAACAACAACTTCAACATTGAAAAACACCAACAAATTCAACAACATCCTCGACATTGAAAAACACCAACAAATGCAACAACAACCTCAACATTGAAAAATTACAACAACCTCAACATTGAAAAACACCAACAAATACAACAACAACCTCAACATTGAAAAACAACAACAACCTCAACATTGAAAAACACCAACAAATTCAACAACAACCTCAACATTGAAAACACCAACAAATTCAACAACAACCTCGAAATTGAAAAACACCAACAAATTCAACAACAACCTCAACATTGAAAAACAACAACAACCTGAACATTGAAAAACACCAACAAATTCAACAACAACCTCAGCATTGAAAAACAACGACAACCTCAACATTGAAAAACACCAATATATTCAACGACAACCTCAGCATTTAAAAACACCAACAAATTCAACAACAGCCTCAACATTGAAAAACAACAACAACCTCAACATTGTAAAACACCAACAAATTCAACAACAACCTCAACATTGAAAAACAACAACAACCTCAACATTGTAAAACACCAACAAATTCAACAACAACCTCAACATTGAAAAACAACAACAACCTCAACATTGGAAAACACCAAAAAATTCAACAACAACCTCAACATTGAAAAACACCAACAAATTCAACAACAACCTCAACATTGAAAAACAACAACAACCTCAACATTGAAATACACCAACAAATTCAACAACAAATTCAACATTGAACAACAACAACAACCTCAACATTGAAAAACACCAACAAATTCAACAACAACCTCAACATTGAAAAACAACAACAACCTCAACATTGAAAAACACCAACAAATTCAACAACAACCTCAACATTTAAAAACACCAACAAATTCAACGAACAACCTCAACAATGAAAAACACCAACAAATTCAACAAAAACTTCAACATTGAAAAACACCAACAAATTCAACAACAACCTCGACATTGAAAAACACCAACAAATTCAACAACAACCTCAACATTGAAAAACTACAACAACCTCAACATTGAAAAACACCAACAAATTCAACAACAACCTCAACATTGAAAAACACCAACAAATTCAACAACAACCTCAACATTGAAAAACAACAACAACCTCAACATTGAAAAACACCAACAAATTCAACAACAACCTCAACAATTAAAAACACCAACAAATTCAACAACAAACTCAACATTGAAAAACAACAACAACCTCAACATAAAAAACACCATCAAATTCAACAACAACTTCAACATTGAAAAACAACAACAACCTCAACATAAAAAACACCATCAAATTCAACAACAACTTCAACATTGAAAGACACCAACAAATTCAACAACAACCTCGACATTCAAAAACACCATCAAATTCAACAACAACCTCAACCTTTAAAAACAACAACAACCTCAACATTGAAAAAATCAACAAATTCAACAACAACCTCAACATTGAAAAACAACAACAACCTCAACATTGAAAAACACCAACAAATTCAACAACAACCTCAACATTTAAAAACACCAACAAATTCAACGAACCACCTCAACATTGAAAAACACCAACAAATTCAACAAAACTTCAACATTGAAAAACACCAACAAATTCAACAACAACCTCGACATTGAAAAACACCAACAAATTCAACAACAACCTCAACATTGAAAAACTACAACAACCTCAACATTGAAAAACACCAACAAATTCAACAAAAACCTCAACATTGAAAAACACCAACAAATTCAACAACAACCTCAACATTGGAAAACAACAACAACCTCAACATTGAAAAACACCAACAAATTCAACAACAACCTCAACAATTAAAAACACCAACAAATTCAACAACAAACTCAACATTGAAAAACAACAACAACCTCAACATTGAAAAACACCAACAAGTTCAACAACAACCTCAACATTGAAAAACACCAACAAATTCAACAACAACCTCAACATTGAAAAATAACAACAACCTCAACATTGAAAAACAACAACAACTTCAACATTGAAAAACACCAACAAATTCAACAACAACCTCAACATTGAAAAACAACAACAACCTCAACATTGAAAAACACCAAGAAATTCAACAACAACTTCAACATTGAAAAACGCCAACAAATTCAACAACAACCTCGAAATTGAAAAACACCAACAAATTCAACAACAACCTCAACATTGAAAAATAACAACAACCTCAACATTGAAAAACAACAACAACCTCAACATTGAAAAACACCAACAAATTCAACAACAACCTCGACATTGAAAAACACCATCAAATTCAACAACAACCTCAACATTGAAAAACAACAACAACCTCAACATTGAAAAACAGCAACAAATTCAACAACAACCTCAACATTGAAAATCACCAACGAATTCAACAACAACCGCAACATTTAAAAACAACAACAACCTCAACATTGAAAAACACCAACAAATTCAACAACAACCTCAACATTGAAAAACAACAACAACCTCAACATCGAAAAACACCAACAAATTCAACAACAACCTCAACATTTAAAAACACCAACAAATTCATCAAAAACCTCGACATTGAAAAACACCATCAAATTCAACAACAACTTCAACAATGAAAAACACCAACAAATTCAACAACAACCTCGAAATTGAAAAACACCAACAAATTCAACAACAACCTCAACATTGAAAAATAACAACAACCTCAACATTGAAAAACAACAACAACCTCAACATTGAAAAACACCAACAAATTCAACAACAACTTCAACATTGAAAAACACCAACAAATTCAGCAACCACCTCAACATTGAAAAACACCATCAAATTCAACAACAACCTCAACATTGAAAAACAACAAGAACCTCAACATTGAAAAACACCAACAAATTCAACAACAACCTCAACATTGAAAAACAACAATAACCACAACATTGAAAAACACCAACAAATTCAACAACAACTTCAACATTGAAAAACACCAACAAACTCAACAACAACCTCAACATTTAAAAACACCAACAAATTCAACAACAACCTCAACATTGAAAAAAACCAACAAATTCAACAACAACTTCAACATTGAAAAACACCAACAAATTCAACAACATCCTCGACATTGAAAAACACCAACAAATGCAACAACAACCTCAACATTGAAAAATTACAACAACCTCAACATTGAAAAACACCAACAAATACAACAACAACCTCAACATTGAAAAACAACAACAACCTCAACATTGAAAAACACCAACAAATTCAACAACAACCTCAACATTGAAAACACCAACAAATTCAACAACAACCTCGAAATTGAAAAACACCAACAAATTCAACAACAACCTCAACATTGAAAAACAACAACAACCTGAACATTGAAAAACACCAACAAATTCAACAACAACCTCAGCATTGAAAAACAACGACAACCTCAACATTGAAAAAAACCAATATATTCAACGGCAACCTCAACATTTAAAAACACCAACAAATTCAACAACAGCCTCAACATTGAAAAACAACAACAACCTCAACATTGTAAAACACAAACAAATTCAACAACAACCTCAACATTGAAAAACAACAACAACCTCAACATAAAAAACACCATCAAATTCAACAACAACTTCAACATTGAAAGACACCAACAAATTCAACAACAACCTCGACATTCAAAAACACCATCAAATTCAACAACAACCTCAACCTTTAAAAACAACAACAACCTCAACATTGAAAAACATCAACAAATTCAACAACAACCTCAACATTGAAAAACAACAACAACCTCAACATTGAAAAACACCAACAAATTCAACGAACCACCTCAACATTGAAAAACACCAACAAATTCAACAAAACTTCAACATTGAAAAACACCAACAAATTCAACAACAACCTCGACATTGAAAAACACCAACAAATTCAACAACAACCTCAACATTGAAAAACTACAACAACCTCAACATTGAAAAACACCAACAAATTCAACAAAAACCTCAACATTGAAAAACACCAACAAATTCAACAACAACCTCAACATTGAAAAACAACAACAACCTCAACATTGAAAAACACCAACAAATTCAACAACAACCTCAACAATTAAAAACACCAACAAATTCAACAACAAACTCAACATTGAAATACAACAAAAACCTCAACATTGAAAAACACCAACAAGTTCAACAACAACCTCAACATTGAAAAACACCAACAAATTCAACAACAACCTCAACATTGAAAAATAACAACAACCTCAACATTGAAAAACAACAACAACTTCAACATTGAAAAACACCAACAAATTCAACAACAACCTCAACATTGAAAAACAACAACAACCTCAACATTGAAAAACAACAAGAAATTCAACAACAACTTCAACATTGAAAAACGCCAACAAATTCAACAACAACCTCGAAATTGAAAAACACCAACAAATTCAACAACAACCTCAAAATTGAACAACACCAACAAATTCAACAAAAACCTCAACATTGAAAAACACCAACAAATTCAACAACAACCTCAACATTGGAAAACAACAACAACCTCAACATTGAAAAACACCAACAAATTCAACAACAACCTCAACAATTAAAAACACCAACAAATTCAACAACAAACTCAACATTGAAAAACAACAACAACCTCAACATTGAAAAACACCAACAAGTTCAACAACAACCTCAACATTGAAAAACACCAACAAATTCAACAACAACCTCAACATTGAAAAATAACAACAACCTCAACATTGAAAAACAACAACAACTTCAACATTGAAAAACACCAACAAATTCAACAACAACCTCAACATTGAAAAACAACAACAACCTCAACATTGAAAAACACCAAGAAATTCAACAACAACTTCAACATTGAAAAACGCCAACAAATTCAACAACAACCTCGAAATTGAAAAACACCAACAAATTCAACAACAACCTCAACATTGAAAAATAACAACAACCTCAACATTGAAAAACAACAACAACCTCAACATTGAAAAACACCAACAAATTCAACAACAACCTCAACAATCAAAAACAACAACAACCTCACCATAAAAAACACCAAAAAATTCAAAAACTTCAACATTGAAAAACACCAACAAATTCAACAACAACCTCGACATTGAAAAACACCATCAAATTCAACAACAACCTCAACATTGAAAAACAACAACAACCTCAACATTGAAAAACAGCAACAAATTCAACAACAACCTCAACATTGAAAATCACCAACGAATTCAACAACAACCGCAACATTTAAAAACAACAACAACCTCAACATTGAAAAACACCAACAAATTCAACAACAACCTCAACATTGAAAAACAACAACAACCTCAACATCGAAAAACACCAACAAATTCAACAACAACCTCAACATTTAAAAACACCAACAAATTCATCAAAAACCTCGACATTGAAAAACACCATCAAATTCAACAACAACTTCAACAATGAAAAACACCAACAAATTCAACAACAACCTCAACATTGAAAAACACCAAGAAATTCAACAACAACTTCAACATTGAAAAACGCCAACAAATTCAACAACAACCTCGAAATTGAAAAACACCAACAAATTCAACAACAACCTCAACATTGAAAAATAACAACAACCTCAACATTGAAAAACAACAACAACCTCAACATTGAAAAACACCAACAAATTCAACAACAACCTCGACATTGAAAAACACCATCAAATTCAACAACAACCTCAACATTGAAAAACAACAACAACCTCAACATTGAAAAACAGCAACAAATTCAACAACAACCTCAACATTGAAAATCACCAACGAATTCAACAACAACCGCAACATTTAAAAACAACAACAACCTCAACATTGAAAAACACCAACAAATTCAACAACAACCTCAACATTGAAAAACAACAACAACCTCAACATCGAAAAACACCAACAAATTCAACAACAACCTCAACATTTAAAAACACCAACAAATTCATCAAAAACCTCGACATTGAAAAACACCATCAAATTCAACAACAACTTCAACAATGAAAAACACCAACAAATTCAACAACAACCTCGAAATTGAAAAACACCAACAAATTCAACAACAACCTCAACATTGAAAAATAACAACAACCTCAACATTGAAAAACAACAACAACCTCAACATTGAAAAACACCAACAAATTCAACAACAACTTCAACATTGAAAAACACCAACAAATTCAGCAACCACCTCAACATTGAAAAACACCATCAAATTCAACAACAACCTCAACATTGAAAAACAACAAGAACCTCAACATTGAAAAACACCAACAAATTCAACAACAACCTCAACATTGAAAAACAACAATAACCACAACATTGAAAAACACCAACAAATTCAACAACAACTTCAACATTGAAAAACACCAACAAACTCAACAACAACCTCAACATTTAAAAACACCAACAAATTCAACAACAACCTCAACATTGAAAAAAACCAACAAATTCAACAACAACTTCAACATTGAAAAACACCAACAAATTCAACAACATCCTCGACATTGAAAAACACCAACAAATGCAACAACAACCTCAACATTGAAAAATTACAACAACCTCAACATTGAAAAACACCAACAAATACAACAACAACCTCAACATTGAAAAACAACAACAACCTCAACATTGAAAAACACCAACAAATTCAACAACAACCTCAACATTGAAAACACCAACAAATTCAACAACAACCTCGAAATTGAAAAACACCAACAAATTCAACAACAACCTCAACATTGAAAAACAACAACAACCTGAACATTGAAAAACACCAACAAATTCAACAACAACCTCAGCATTGAAAAACAACGACAACCTCAACATTGAAAAAAACCAATATATTCAACGGCAACCTCAACATTTAAAAACACCAACAAATTCAACAACAGCCTCAACATTGAAAAACAACAACAACCTCAACATTGTAAAACACAAACAAATTCAACAACAACCTCAACATTGAAAAACAACAACAACCTCAACATAAAAAACACCATCAAATTCAACAACAACTTCAACATTGAAAGACACCAACAAATTCAACAACAACCTCGACATTCAAAAACACCATCAAATTCAACAACAACCTCAACCTTTAAAAACAACAACAACCTCAACATTGAAAAACATCAACAAATTCAACAACAACCTCAACATTGAAAAACAACAACAACCTCAACATTGAAAAACACCAACAAATTCAACGAACCACCTCAACATTGAAAAACACCAACAAATTCAACAAAACTTCAACATTGAAAAACACCAACAAATTCAACAACAACCTCGACATTGAAAAACACCAACAAATTCAACAACAACCTCAACATTGAAAAACTACAACAACCTCAACATTGAAAAACACCAACAAATTCAACAAAAACCTCAACATTGAAAAACACCAACAAATTCAACAACAACCTCAACATTGAAAAACAACAACAACCTCAACATTGAAAAACACCAACAAATTCAACAACAACCTCAACAATTAAAAACACCAACAAATTCAACAACAAACTCAACATTGAAATACAACAACAACCTCAACATTGAAAAACACCAACAAGTTCAACAACAACCTCAACATTGAAAAACACCAACAAATTCAACAACAACCTCAACATTGAAAAATAACAACAACCTCAACATTGAAAAACAACAACAACTTCAACATTGAAAAACACCAACAAATTCAACAACAACCTCAACATTGAAAAACAACAACAACCTCAACATTGAAAAACAACAAGAAATTCAACAACAACTTCAACATTGAAAAACGCCAACAAATTCAACAACAACCTCGAAATTGAAAAACACCAACAAATTCAACAACAACCTCAAAATTGAACAACACCAACAAATTCAACAAAAACCTCAACATTGAAAAACACCAACAAATTCAACAACAACCTCAACATTGGAAAACAACAACAACCTCAACATTGAAAAACACCAACAAATTCAACAACAACCTCAACAATTAAAAACACCAACAAATTCAACAACAAACTCAACATTGAAAAACAACAACAACCTCAACATTGAAAAACACCAACAAGTTCAACAACAACCTCAACATTGAAAAACACCAACAAATTCAACAACAACCTCAACATTGAAAAATAACAACAACCTCAACATTGAAAAACAACAACAACTTCAACATTGAAAAACACCAACAAATTCAACAACAACCTCAACATTGAAAAACAACAACAACCTCAACATTGAAAAACACCAAGAAATTCAACAACAACTTCAACATTGAAAAACGCCAACAAATTCAACAACAACCTCGAAATTGAAAAACACCAACAAATTCAACAACAACCTCAACATTGAAAAATAACAACAACCTCAACATTGAAAAACAACAACAACCTCAACATTGAAAAACACCAACAAATTCAACAACAACCTCAACAATCAAAAACAACAACAACCTCACCATAAAAAACACCAAAAAATTCAACAACTTCAACATTGAAAAACACCAACAAATTCAACAACAACCTCGACATTGAAAAACACCATCAAATTCAACAACAACCTCAACATTGAAAAACAACAACAACCTCAACATTGAAAAACACCAACAAATTCAACAACAACCTCAACATTGAAAAACAACAACAACCTCAACATCGAAAAACACCAACAAATTCAACAACAACCTCAACATTTAAAAACACCAACAAATTCATCAAAAACCTCGACATTGAAAAACACCATCAAATTCAACAACAACTTCAACAATGAAAAACACCAACAAATTCAACAACAACCTCGAAATTGAAAAACACCAACAAATTCAACAACAACCTCAACATTGAAAAATAACAACAACCTCAACATTGAAAAACAACAACAACCTCAACATTGAAAAACACCAACAAATTCAACAACAACTTCAACATTGAAAAACACCAACAAATTCAGCAACCACCTCAACATTGAAAAACACCATCAAATTCAACAACAACCTCAACATTGAAAAACAACAAGAACCTCAACATTGAAAAACACCAACAAATTCAACAACAACCTCAACATTGAAAAACAACAATAACCACAACATTGAAAAACACGAACAAATTCAACAACAACTTCAACATTGAAAAACACCAACAAACTCAACAACAACCTCAACATTTAAAAACACCAACAAATTCAACAACAACCTCAACATTGAAAAAAACCAACAAATTCAACAACAACTTCAACATTGAAAAACACCAACAAATTCAACAACATCCTCGACATTGAAAAACACCAACAAATGCAACAACAACCTCAACATTGAAAAATTACAACAACCTCAACATTGAAAAACACCAACAAATACAACAACAACCTCAACATTGAAAAACAACAACAACCTCAACATTGAAAAACACCAACAAATTCAACAACAACCTCAACATTGAAAACACCAACAAATTCAACAACAACCTCGAAATTGAAAAACACCAACAAATTCAACAACAACCTCAACATTGAAAAACAACAACAACCTGAACATTGAAAAACACCAACAAATTCAACAACAACCTCAGCATTGAAAAACAACGACAACCTCAACATTGAAAAAAACCAATATATTCAACGGCAACCTCAACATTTAAAAACACCAACAAATTCAACAACAGCCTCAACATTGAAAAACAACAACAACCTCAACATTGTAAAACACAAACAAATTCAACAACAACCTCAACATTGAAAAACAACAACAACCTCAACATAAAAAACACCATCAAATTCAACAACAACTTCAACATTGAAAGACACCAACAAATTCAACAACAACCTCGACATTCAAAAACACCATCAAATTCAACAACAACCTCAACCTTTAAAAACAACAACAACCTCAACATTGAAAAACATCAACAAATTCAACAACAACCTCAACATTGAAAAACAACAACAACCTCAACATTGAAAAACACCAACAAATTCAACGAACCACCTCAACATTGAAAAACACCAACAAATTCAACAAAACTTCAACATTGAAAAACACCAACAAATTCAACAACAACCTCGACATTGAAAAACACCAACAAATTCAACAACAACCTCAACATTGAAAAACTACAACAACCTCAACATTGAAAAACACCAACAAATTCAACAAAAACCTCAACATTGAAAAACACCAACAAATTCAACAACAACCTCAACATTGAAAAACAACAACAACCTCAACATTGAAAAACACCAACAAATTCAACAACAACCTCAACAATTAAAAACACCAACAAATTCAACAACAAACTCAACATTGAAATACAACAACAACCTCAACATTGAAAAACACCAACAAGTTCAACAACAACCTCAACATTGAAAAACACCAACAAATTCAACAACAACCTCAACATTGAAAAATAACAACAACCTCAACATTGAAAAACAACAACAACTTCAACATTGAAAAACACCAACAAATTCAACAACAACCTCAACATTGAAAAACAACAACAACCTCAACATTGAAAAACAACAAGAAATTCAACAACAACTTCAACATTGAAAAACGCCAACAAATTCAACAACAACCTCGAAATTGAAAAACACCAACAAATTCAACAACAACCTCAAAATTGAACAACACCAACAAATTCAACAAAAACCTCAACATTGAAAAACACCAACAAATTCAACAACAACCTCAACATTGGAAAACAACAACAACCTCAACATTGAAAAACACCAACAAATTCAACAACAACCTCAACAATTAAAAACACCAACAAATTCAACAACAAACTCAACATTGAAAAACAACAACAACCTCAACATTGAAAAACACCAACAAGTTCAACAACAACCTCAACATTGAAAAACACCAACAAATTCAACAACAACCTCAACATTGAAAAATAACAACAACCTCAACATTGAAAAACAACAACAACTTCAACATTGAAAAACACCAACAAATTCAACAACAACCTCAACATTGAAAAACAACAACAACCTCAACATTGAAAAACACCAAGAAATTCAACAACAACTTCAACATTGAAAAACGCCAACAAATTCAACAACAACCTCGAAATTGAAAAACACCAACAAATTCAACAACAACCTCAACATTGAAAAATAACAACAACCTCAACATTGAAAAACAACAACAACCTCAACATTGAAAAACACCAACAAATTCAACAACAACCTCAACAATCAAAAACAACAACAACCTCACCATAAAAAACACCAAAAAATTCAACAACTTCAACATTGAAAAACACCAACAAATTCAACAACAACCTCGACATTGAAAAACACCATCAAATTCAACAACAACCTCAACATTGAAAAACAACAACAACCTCAACATTGAAAAACAGCAACAAATTCAACAACAACCTCAACATTGAAAATCACCAACGAATTCAACAACAACCGCAACATTTAAAAACAACAACAACCTCAACATTGAAAAACACCAACAAATTCAACAACAACCTCAACATTGAAAAACAACAACAACCTCAACATCGAAAAACACCAACAAATTCAACAACAACCTCAACATTTAAAAACACCAACAAATTCATCAAAAACCTCGACATTGAAAAACACCATCAAATTCAACAACAACTTCAACAATGAAAAACACCAACAAATTCAACAACAACCTCGAAATTGAAAAACACCAACAAATTCAACAACAACCTCAACATTGAAAAATAACAACAACCTCAACATTGAAAAACAACAACAACCTCAACATTGAAAAACACCAACAAATTCAACAACAACTTCAACATTGAAAAACACCAACAAATTCAGCAACCACCTCAACATTGAAAAACACCATCAAATTCAACAACAACCTCAACATTGAAAAACAACAAGAACCTCAACATTGAAAAACACCAACAAATTCAACAACAACCTCAACATTGAAAAACAACAATAACCACAACATTGAAAAACACCAACAAATTCAACAACAACTTCAACATTGAAAAACACCAACAAACTCAACAACAACCTCAACATTTAAAAACACCAACAAATTCAACAACAACCTCAACATTGAAAAAAACCAACAAATTCAACAACAACTTCAACATTGAAAAACACCAACAAATTCAACAACATCCTCGACATTGAAAAACACCAACAAATGCAACAACAACCTCAACATTGAAAAATTACAACAACCTCAACATTGAAAAACACCAACA
Organism: Isurus oxyrinchus; assembly: GCA_026770705.1. Classification (NCBI taxonomy): domain Eukaryota; kingdom Metazoa; phylum Chordata; class Chondrichthyes; order Lamniformes; family Lamnidae; genus Isurus; species Isurus oxyrinchus. The sequence goes on along the minus strand of JANJGN010000861.1, from coordinate 62,697 downwards.
AATACAACAACAACCTCAACATTGAAAAACAACAACAACCTCAACATTGAAAAACACCAACAAATTCAACAACAACCTCAACATTGAAAACACCAACAAATTCAACAACAACCTCGAAATTGAAAAACACCAACAAATTCAACAACAACCTCAACATTGAAAAACAACAACAACCTGAACATTGAAAAACACCAACAAATTCAACAACAACCTCAGCATTGAAAAACAACGACAACCTCAACATTGAAAAAAACCAATATATTCAACGGCAACCTCAACATTTAAAAACACCAACAAATTCAACAACAGCCTCAACATTGAAAAACAACAACAACCTCAACATTGTAAAACAGCAACAAATTCAACAACAACCTCAACATTGAAAAACAACAACAACCTCAACATAAAAAACACCATCAAATTCAACAACAACTTCAACATTGAAAGACACCAACAAATTCAACAACAACCTCGACATTCAAAAACACCATCAAATTCAACAACAACCTCAACCTTTAAAAACAACAACAACCTCAACATTGAAAAACATCAACAAATTCAACAACAACCTCAACATTGAAAAACAACAACAACCTCAACATTGAAAAACACCAACAAATTCAACGAACCACCTCAACATTGAAAAACACCAACAAATTCAACAAAACTTCAACATTGAAAAACACCAACAAATTCAACAACAACCTCGACATGAAAAACACCAACAAATTCAACAACAACCTCAACATTGAAAAACTACAACAACCTCAACATTGAAAAACACCAACAAATTCAACAAAAACCTCAACATTGAAAAACACCAACAAATTCAACAACAACCTCAACATTGAAAAAACAACAACAACCTCAACATTGAAAAACACCAACAAATTCAACAACAACCTCAACAATTAAAAACACCCAAATTCAACAACAAACTCAACATTGAAATACAACAACAACCTCAACATTGAAAAACACCAACAAGTTCAACAACAACCTCAACATTGAAAAACACCAACAAATTCAACAACAACCTCAACATTGAAAAATAACAACAACCTCAACATTGAAAAACAACAACAACTTCAACATTGAAAAACACCAACAAATTCAACAACAACCTCAACATTGAAAAACAACAACAACCTCAACATTGAAAAACAACAAGAAATTCAACAACAACTTCAACATTGAAAAACGCCAACAAATTCAACAACAACCTCGAAATTGAAAAACACCAACAAATTCAACAACAACCTCAACATTGAAAAATAACAAAAACCTCAACATTGAAAAACAACAACAACCTCAACATTGAAAAACACCAACAAATTCAACAACAACCTCAACAATCAAAAACAACAACAACCTCACCATAAAAAACACCAAAAAATTCAACAACAACTTCAACAATGAAAAACACCAACAAATTCAACAACAACCTCGAAATTGAAAAACACCAACAAATTCAACAACAACCTCAACATTGAAAAATAACAACAACCTCAACATTGAAAAACAACAACAACCTCAACATTGAAAAACACCAACAAATTCAACAACAACTTCAACATTGAAAAACACCAACAAATTCAGCAACCACCTCAACATTGAAAAACACCATCAAATTCAACAACAACCTCAACATTGAAAAACAACAAGAACCTCAACATTGAAAAACACCAACAAATTCAACAACAACCTCAACATTGAAAAACAACAATAACCACAACATTGAAAAACACCAACAAATTCAACAACAACTTCAACATTGAAAAACACCAACAAACTCAACAACAACCTCAACATTTAAAAACACCAACAAATTCAACAACAACCTCAACATTGAAAAAAACCAACAAATTCAACAACAACTTCAACATTGAAAAACACCAACAAATTCAACAACATCCTCGACATTGAAAAACACCAACAAATGCAACAACAACCTCAACATTGAAAAATTACAACAACCTCAACATTGAAAAACACCAACAAATACAACAACAACCTCAACATTGAAAAACAACAACAACCTCAACATTGAAAAACACCAACAAATTCAACAACAACCTCAACATTGAAAACACCAACAAATTCAACAACAACCTCGAAATTGAAAAACACCAACAAATTCAACAACAACCTCAACATTGAAAAACAACAACAACCTGAACATTGAAAAACACCAACAAATTCAACAACAACCTCAGCATTGAAAAACAACGACAACCTCAACATTGAAAAAAACCAATATATTCAACGGCAACCTCAACATTTAAAAACACCAACAAATTCAACAACAGCCTCAACATTGAAAAAACAACAACAACCTCAACATTGTAAAACAGCAACAAATTCAACAACAACCTCAACATTGAAAAACAACAACAACCTCAACATAAAAAACACCATCAAATTCAACAACAACTTCAACATTGAAAGACACCAACAAATTCAACAACAACCTCGACATTCAAAAACACCATCAAATTCAACAACAACCTCAACCTTTAAAAACAACAACAACCTCAACATTGAAAAACATCAACAAATTCAACAACAACCTCAACATTGAAAAACAACAACAACCTCAACATTGAAAAACACCAACAAATTCAACGAACCACCTCAACATTGAAAAACACCAACAAATTCAACAAAACTTCAACATTGAAAAACACCAACAAATTCAACAACAACCTCGACATTGAAAAACACCAACAAATTCAACAACAACCTCAACATTGAAAAACTACAACAACCTCAACATTGAAAAACACCAACAAATTCAACAAAAACCTCAACATTGAAAAACACCAACAAATTCAACAACAACCTCAACATTGAAAAACAACAACAACCTCAACATTGAAAAACACCAACAAATTCAACAACAACCTCAACAATTAAAAACACCAACAAATTCAACAACAAACTCAACATTGAAATACAACAACAACCTCAACATTGAAAAACACCAACAAGTTCAACAACAACCTCAACATTGAAAAACACCAACAAATTCAACAACAACCTCAACATTGAAAAATAACAACAACCTCAACATTGAAAAACAACAACAACTTCAACATTGAAAAACACCAACAAATTCAACAACAACCTCAACATTGAAAAACAACAACAACCTCAACATTGAAAAACAACAAGAAATTCAACAACAACTTCAACATTGAAAAACGCCAACAAATTCAACAACAACCTCGAAATTGAAAAACACCAACAAATTCAACAACAACCTCAACATTGAAAAATAACAAAAACCTCAACATTGAAAAACAACAACAACCTCAACATTGAAAAACACCAACAAATTCAACAACAACCTCAACAATCAAAAACAACAACAACCTCACCATAAAAAACACCAAAAAATTCAACAACAACTTCAACATTGAAAAACACCAACAAATTCAACAACAACCTCGACATTGAAAAACACCATCAAATTCAACAACTACCTCAACATTGAAAAACAACAACAACCTCAACATTGAAAAACAGCAACAAATTCAACAACAACCTCAACATTGAAAATCACCAACGAATTATTCAACAACAACCGCAACATTTAAAAACAACAACAACCTAAACATTGAAAAACACCAACAAATTCAACAACAACCTCAACATTGAAAAACAACAACAACCTCAACATCGAAAAACACCAACAAATTCAACAACAACCTCAACATTTAAAAACACCAACAAATTCAGCAAAAAACCTCGACATTGAAAAACACCATCAAATTCAACAACAACTTCAACAATGAAAAACACCAACAAATTCAACAACAACCTCGAAATTGAAAAACACCAACAAATTCAACAACAACCTCAACATTGAAAAATAACAACAACCTCAACATTGAAAAACAACAACAACCTCAACATTGAAAAACACCAACAAATTCAACAACAACCTCAACATTTAAAAACACCAACAAATTCAACAACAACCTCAACATTGAAAAAAAACCAACAAATTCAACAACAACTTCAACATTGAAAAAACACCAACAAATTCAACAACATCCTCGACATTGAAAAACACCAACAAATGCAACAACAACCTCAACATTGAAAAATTACAACAACCTCAACATTGAAAAACACCAACAAATACAACAACAACCTCATCATTGAAAAACAACAACAACCTCCACATTGAAAAACACCAACAAATTCAACAACAACCTCAACATTGAAAACACCAACAAATTCAACAACAACTTCGAAATTGAAAAACACCAACAAATTCAACAACAACCTCAACATTGAAAAACAACAACAACCTGAACATTGAAAAACACCAACAAATTCAACAACAACCTCAGCATTGAAAAACAACGACAACCTCAACATTGAAAAAAACGAATATATTCAACGGCAACCTCAACATTTAAAAACACCAACAAATTCAACAACAGCCTCAACATTGAAAAACAACAACAACCTCAACATTGTAAAACACCAACAAATTCAACAACAACCTCAACATTGAAAAACAACAACAACCTCAACATTGAAAAACACCAACAAATTCAACAACAACCTCAACATTTAAAAACACCAACAAATTCAACGAACAACCTCAACAATGAAAAACACCAACAAATTCAACAAAAACTTCAACATTGAAAAACACCAACAAATTCAACAACAACCTCGACATTGAAAAACACCAACAAATTCAACAACAACCTCAAAATTGAAAAACTACAACAACCTCAACATTGAAAAACACCAACAAATTCAAATACAACCTCAACATTGAAAAACACCAACAAATTCAACAACAACCTCAACATTGAAAAACAACAACAACCTCAACATTGAAAAACACCAACAAATTCAACAACAACCTCAACAATTAAAAACACCAACAAATTCAACAACAAACTCAACATTGAAAAACAACAACAACCTCAACATAAAAAACACCATCAAATTCAACAACAACTTCAACATTGAAAAACAACAACAACCTCAACATAAAAAACACCATCAAATTCAACAACAACTTCAACATTGAAAGACACCAACAAATTCAACAACAACCTCGACATTCAAAAACACCATCAAATTCAACAACAACCTCAACCTTTAAAAACAACAACAACCTCAACATTGAAAAACATCAACAAATTCAACAACAACCTCAACATTGAAAAACAACAACAACCTCAACATTGAAAAACACCAACAAATTCAACAACAACCTCAACATTTAAAAACACCAACAAATTCAACAACAGCCTCAACATTGAAAAACAACAACAACCTCAACATTGTAAAACACCAACAAATTCAACAACAACCTCAACATTGAAAAACAACAACAACCTCAACATTGTAAAACACCAACAAATTCAACAACAACCTCAACATTGAAAAACAACAACAACCTCAACATTGGAAAACACCAAAAAATTCAACAACAACCTCAACATTGAAAAACACCAACAAATTCAACAACAACCTCAACATTGAAAAACAACAACAACCTCAACATTGAAATACACCAACAAATTCAACAACAAATTCAACATTGAACAACAACAACAACCTCAACATTGAAAAACACCAACAAATTCAACAACAACCTCAACATTGAAAAACAACAACAACCTCAACATTGAAAAACACCAACAAATTCAACAACAACCTCAACATTTAAAAACACCAACAAATTCAACGAACAACCTCAACAATGAAAAACACCAACAAATTCAACAAAAACTTCAACATTGAAAAACACCAACAAATTCAACAACAACCTCGACATTGAAAAACACCAACAAATTCAACAACAACCTCAAAATTGAAAAACTACAACAACCTCAACATTGAAAAACACCAACAAATTCAAATACAACCTCAACATTGAAAAACACCAACAAATTCAACAACAACCTCAACATTGAAAAACAACAACAACCTCAACATTGAAAAACACCAACAAATTCAACAACAACCTCAACAATTAAAAACACCAACAAATTCAACAACAAACTCAACATTGAAAAACAACAACAACCTCAACATAAAAAACACCATCAAATTCAACAACAACTTCAACATTGAAAAACAACAACAACCTCAACATAAAAAACACCATCAAATTCAACAACAACTTCAACATTGAAAGACACCAACAAATTCAACAACAACCTCGACATTCAAAAACACCATCAAATTCAACAACAACCTCAACCTTTAAAAACAACAACAACCTCAACATTGAAAAACATCAACAAATTCAACAACAACCTCAACATTGAAAAACAACAACAACCTCAACATTGAAAAACACCAACAAATTCAACAACAACCTCAACATTTAAAAACACCAACAAATTCAACGAACCACCTCAACATTGAAAAACACCAACAAATTCAACAAAACTTCAACATTGAAAAACACCAACAAATTCAACAACAACCTCGACATTGAAAAACACCAACAAATTCAACAACAACCTCAACATTGAAAAACTACAACAACCTCAACATTGAAAAACACCAACAAATTCAACAAAAACCTCAACATTGAAAAACACCAACAAATTCAACAACAACCTCAACATTGAAAAACAACAACAACCTCAACATTGAAAAACACCAACAAATTCAACAACAACCTCAACAATTAAAAACACCAACAAATTCAACAACAAACTCAACATTGAAAAACAACAACAACCTCAACATTGAAAAACACCAACAAGTTCAACAACAACCTCAACATTGAAAAACACCAACAAATTCAACAACAACCTCAACATTGAAAAATAACAACAACCTCAACATTGAAAAACAACAACAACTTCAACATTGAAAAACACCAACAAATTCAACAACAACCTCAACATTGAAAAACAACAACAACCTCAACATTGAAAAACACCAAGAAATTCAACAACAACTTCAACATTGAAAAACGCCAACAAATTCAACAACAACCTCGAAATTGAAAAACACCAACAAATTCAACAACAACCTCAACATTGAAAAATAACAACAACCTCAACATTGAAAAACAACAACAACCTCAACATTGAAAAACACCAACAAATTCAACAACAACCTCAACAATCAAAACAACAACAACCTCACCATAAAAAACACCAAAAAATTCAACAACTTCAACATTGAAAAACACCAACAAATTCAACAACAACCTCGACATTGAAAAACACCATCAAATTCAACAACAACCTCAACATTGAAAAACAACAACAACCTCAACATTGAAAAACAGCAACCAAATTCAACAACAACCTCAACATTGAAAATCACCAACGAATTCAACAACAACCGCAACATTTAAAAAACAACAACAACCTCAACATTGAAAAACACCAACAAATTCAACAACAACCTCAACATTGAAAAACAACAACAACCTCAACATCGAAAAACACCAACAAATTCAACAACAACCTCAACATTTAAAAACACCAACAAATTCATCAAAAACCTCGACATTGAAAAACACCATCAAATTCAACAACAACTTCAACAATGAAAAACACCAACAAATTCAACAACAACCTCGAAATTGAAAAACACCAACAAATTCAACAACAACCTCAACATTGAAAAATAACAACAACCTCAACATTGAAAAACAACAACAACCTCAACATTGAAAAACACCAACAAATTCAACAACAACTTCAACATTGAAAAACACCAACAAATTCAGCAACCACCTCAACATTGAAAAACACCATCAAATTCAACAACAACCTCAACATTGAAAAACAACAAGTACCTCAACATTGAAAAACACCAACAAATTCAACAACAACCTCAACATTGAAAAACAACAATAACCACAACATTGAAAAACACCAACAAATTCAACAACAACTTCAACATTGAAAAACACCAACAAACTCAACAACAACCTCAACATTTAAAAACACCAACAAGTTCAACAACAACCTCAACATTGAAAAAAACCAACAAATTCAACAACAACTTCAACATTGAAAAACACCAACAAATTCAACAACATCCTCGACATTGAAAAACACCAACAAATGCAACAACAACCTCAACATTGAAAAATTACAACAACCTCAACATTGAAAAACACCAACAAATAAAACAACAACCTCAACATTGAAAAACAACAACAACCTCAACATTGAAAAACACCAACAAATTCAACAACAACCTCAACATTGAAAACACCAACAAATTCAACAACAACCTCGAAATTGAAAAAACACCAACAAATTCAACAACAACCTCAACATTGAAAAACAACAACAACCTGAACATTGAAAAACACCAACAAATTCAACAACAACCTCAGCATTGAAAAACAACGACAACCTCAACATTGAAAAAAACCAATATATTCAACGGCAACCTCAACATTTAAAAACACCAACAAATTCAACAACAGCCTCAACATTGAAAAACAACAACAACCTCAACATTGTAAAACACCAACAAATTCAACAACAACCTCAACATTGAAAAACAACAACAACCTCAACATTGAAAAACACCAACAAATTCAACAACAAATTCAACATTGAACAACAACAACAACCTCAACATTGAAAAACACCAACAAATTCAACAACAACCTCAACATTGAAAAACAACAGCAACCTCAACATTGAAAAACACCAACAAATTCAACAACAACCTCAACATTTAAAAACACCAACAAATTCAACGAACAACCTCAACATTGAAAAACACCAACAAATTCAACAAAAACTTCAACATTGAAAAACACCAACAAATTCAACAACAACCTCGACATTGAAAAACACCAACAAATTCAACAACAACCTCAACATTGAAAAACTACAACAACCTCAACATTGAAAAACACCAACAAATTCAAAAACAACCTCAACATTGAAAAACACCTACAAATTCAACAACAACCTCAACATTGAAAAACAACAACAACCTCAACATTGAAAAACACCAACAAATTCAACAACAACCTCAACAATGAAAAACACCAACAAATTCAACAACAAACTCAACATTGAAAAACAACAACAACCTCAACATTGAAAAACACCAACAGGTTCAACAACAACCTCAACATTGAAAAACACCAACAAATTCAACAACAACCTCAACATTGAAAAATGACAACAACCTCAACATTGAAAAACAACAACAACCTCAACATTGAAAAACACCAACAAATTCAACAACAACCTCAACATTGAAAAACAACAAAAACCTCAACATTGAAAAACGCCAAGAAATTCAACAACAACTTCAACATTGAAAAACACCAACAAATTCAACAACAACCTCGAAATTGAGAAACACCAACAAATTCAACAACAACCTCAACATTGAAAAATAACAACAAACTCAACGTTGAAAAACAACAACACCCTCAACATTGAAAAACAGCAACAAATTCAACAACAACCTCAACAATCAAAAACAACAACAACCTCACCATAAAAAACACCAACAAATTCAACAACAACTTCAACATTGAAAATCACCAACAAATTCAACAACAAAATCGACATTGAAAAGCACCATCAAATTCAACAACAACCTCAACATTGAAAAACAACAACAACCTCAACATTGAAAAACACCAACAAATTCAACAACAACCTCAACATTGAAAAACACCAACAAATTCAACAACAACCACAACATTTAAAAACAACAACAACCTCAACATTGAAAAACACCAACAAATTCAACAACAACCTCAACATTGAAAAACAACAACAACCTCAACATCGAAAAACACCAACAAATTCAACAACAACCTCCACATTTAAAAACACCAACAAATTCAACAACAACCTCATCATTGAAAAGCACCAACAAATTCAAAGGCAACTTCAACATTGAAAAACACCAACAAATTCAACAACAACCTCGACATTGAAAAACACCAACAAATTCAACAACAACCTCAACATTGAAAAACAACAACAACCTCAACATTGAAAAACACCAACAAATTCAACAACAACCTCAACATTGAAAAACAACAACAACCTCAACATAAAAAACTCCATCAAATTCAACAACAACTTCAACATTGAAAGACACCAACAAATTCAACAACAACCTCAACATTCAAAAACACCATCAAATTCAACAACAACCTCAACCTTGAAAAACAACAACAACCTCAACATTGAAAAACACCAACAAATTCAACAACAACCTCAACATTGCAAAACAACAACAACATCAACATTGAAAAACACCAACAAATTCAACAACAACCTCAACATTTAAAAACACCAACAAATTCAACGAACAACCTCAACATTGAAAAACACCAACAAATTCAACAAAACTTCAACATTGAAAAACACCAACAAATTCAACAACAACCTCGACATTGAAAAACACCAACAAATTCAACAACAACCTCAACATTGAAAAACTACAACAACCTCAACATTGAAAAACACCAACAAATTCAACAACAACCTCAACATTGAAAAACACCAACAAATTCAACAAAAACCTCAACATTGAAAACAACAACAACCTCAACATTGAAAAACACCAACAAATTCAACAACAACCTCAACAATTAAAAACACCAACAAATTCAACAACAAACTCAACATTGAAAACCAACAACCTCAACATTGAAAAACACCAACAAATTCAACAACATCCTCGACATTGAAAAACACCAACAAATGCAACAACAACCTCAACATTGAAAAATTACAACAACCTCAACATTGAAAAACACCAACAAATACAACAACAACCTCAACATTGAAAAACAACAACAACCTCAACATTGAAAAACACCAACAAATTCAACAACAACCTCAACATTGAAAACACCAACAAATTCAACAACAACCTCGAAATTGAAAAACACCAACAAATTCAACAACAACCTCAACATTGTAAAACAACAACAACCTGAACATTGAAAAACACCAACAAATTCAACAACAACCTCAGCATTGAAAAACAACGACAACCTCAACATTGAAAAAAACCAATATATTCAACGGCAACCTCAACATTTAAAAACACCAACAAATTCAACAACAGCCTCAACATTGAAAAACAACAACAACCTCAACTTTGTAAAACACCAACAAATTCAACAACAACCTCAACATTGAAAAACAACAACAACCTCAACATTGAAAAACACCAACAAATTCAACAACAAATTCAACATTGAACAACAACAACAACCTCAACATTGAAAAACACCAACAAATTCAACAACAACCTCAACATTGAAAAACAACAACAACCTCAACATTGAAAAACACCAACAAATTCAACAACAACCTCAACATTTAAAAACACCAACAAATTCAACGAACAACCTCAACATTGAAAAACACCAACAAATTCAACAAAAACTTCAACATTGAAAAACACCAACAAATTCAACAACAACCTCGACATTGAAAAACACCAACAAATTCAACAACAACCACAACATTGAAAAACTACAACAACCTCAACATTGAAAAACACCAACAAATTCAAAAACAACCTCAACATTGAAAAACACCAACAAATTCAACAACAACCTCAACATTGAAAAACAACAACAACCTCAACATTGAAAAACACCAACAAATTCAACAACAACCTCAACAATGAAAAACACCAACAAATTCAACAACAAACTCAACATTGAAAAACAACAACAACCTCAACATTGAAAAACACCAACAGGTTCAACAACAACCTCAACATTGAAAAACACCAACAAATTCAACAACAACCTCAACATTGAAAAATGACAACAACCTCAACATTGAAAAACAACAACAACCTCAACATTGAAAAACACCAACAAATTCAACAACAACCTCAACATTGAAAAACAACAAAAACCTCAACATTGAAAAACGCCAAGAAATTCAACAACAACTTCAACATTGAAAAACACCAACAAATTCAACAACAACCTCGAAATTGAGAAACACCAACAAATTCAACAACAACCTCAACATTGAAAAATAACAACAAACTCAACGTTGAAAAACAACAACACCCTCAACATTGAAAAACAGCAACAAATTCAACAACAACCTCAACAATCAAAAACAACAACAACCTCACCATAAAAAACACCAACAAATTCAACAACAACTTCAACATTGAAAATCACCAACAAATTCAACAACAACCTCGACATTGAAAAACAACATCAAATTCAACAACAACCTCAACATTGAAAAACAACAACAACCTCAACATTGAAAAACACCAACAAATTCAACAACAACCTCAACATTGAAAAACAACAACAACCTCAACATCGAAAAACACCAACAAATTCAACAACAACCTCCACATTTAAAAACACCAACAAATTCAACAACAACCTCATCATTGAAAAGCACCAACAAATTCAAAGGCAACTTCAACATTGAAAAACACCAACAAATTCAACAACAACCTCGACATTGAAAAACACCAACAAATTCAACAACAACCTCAACATTGAAAAACAACAACAACCTCAACATTGAAAAACACCAACAAATTCAACAACAACCTCAACATTGAAAAACAACAACAACCTCAACATAAAAAACTCCATCAAATTCAACAACAACTTCAACATTGAAAGACACCAACAAATTCAACAACAACCTCAACATTCAAAAACACCATCAAATTCAACAACAACCTCAACCTTGAAAAACAACAACAACCTCAACATTGAAAAACACCAACAAATTCAACAACAACCTCAACATTGCAAAACAACAACAACATCAACATTGAAAAACACCAACAAATTCAACAACAACCTCAACATTTAAAAACACCAACAAATTCAACGAACAACCTCAACATTGAAAAACACCAACAAATTCAACAAAACTTCAACATTGAAAAACACCAACAAATTCAACAACAACCTCGACATTGAAAAACACCAACAAATTCAACAACAACCTCAACATTGAAAAACTACAACAACCTCAACATTGAAAAACACCAACAAATTCAACAACAACCTCAACATTGAAAAACACCAACAAATTCAACAAAAACCTCAACATTGAAAACAACAACAACCTCAACATTGAAAAACACCAACAAATTCAACAACAACCTCAACAATTAAAAACACCAACAAATTCAACAACAAACTCAACATTGAAAACCAACAACCTCAACATTGAAAAACACCAACAAATTCAACAACATCCTCGACATTGAAAAACACCAACAAATGCAACAACAACCTCAACATTGAAAAATTACAACAACCTCAACATTGAAAAACACCAACAAATACAACAACAACCTCAACATTGAAAAACAACAACAACCTCAACATTGAAAAACACCAACAAATTCAACAACAACCTCAACATTGAAAACACCAACAAATTCAACAACAACCTCGAAATTGAAAAACACCAACAAATTCAACAACAACCTCAACATTGTAAAACAACAACAACCTGAACATTGAAAAACACCAACAAATTCAACAACAACCTCAGCATTGAAAAACAACGACAACCTCAACATTGAAAAAAACCAATATATTCAACGGCAACCTCAACATTTAAAAACACCAACAAATTCAACAACAGCCTCAACATTGAAAAACAACAACAACCTCAACTTTGTAAAACACCAACAAATTCAACAACAACCTCAACATTGAAAAACAACAACAACCTCAACATTGAAAAACACCAACAAATTCAACAACAAATTCAACATTGAACAACAACAACAACCTCAACATTGAAAAACACCAACAAATTCAACAACAACCTCAACATTGAAAAACAACAACAACCTCAACATTGAAAAACACCAACAAATTCAACAACAACCTCAACATTTAAAAACACCAACAAATTCAACGAACAACCTCAACATTGAAAAACACCAACAAATTCAACAAAAACTTCAACATTGAAAAACACCAACAAATTCAACAACAACCTCGACATTGAAAAACACCAACAAATTCAACAACAACCACAACATTGAAAAACTACAACAACCTCAACATTGAAAAACACCAACAAATTCAAAAACAACCTCAACATTGAAAAACACCAACAAATTCAACAACAACCTCAACATTGAAAAACAACAACAACCTCAACATTGAAAAACACCAACAAATTCAACAACAACCTCAACAATGAAAAACACCAACAAATTCAACAACAAACTCAACATTGAAAAACAACAACAACCTCAACATTGAAAAACACCAACAGGTTCAACAACAACCTCAACATTGAAAAACACCAACAAATTCAACAACAACCTCAACATTGAAAAATGACAACAACCTCAACATTGAAAAACAACAACAACCTCAACATTGAAAAACACCAACAAATTCAACAACAACCTCAACATTGAAAAACAACAAAAACCTCAACATTGAAAAACGCCAAGAAATTCAACAACAACTTCAACATTGAAAAACACCAACAAATTCAACAACAACCTCGAAATTGAGAAACACCAACAAATTCAACAACAACCTCAACATTGAAAAATAACAACAAACTCAACGTTGAAAAACAACAACACCCTCAACATTGAAAAACAGCAACAAATTCAACAACAACCTCAACAATCAAAAACAACAACAACCTCACCATAAAAAACACCAACAAATTCAACAACAACTTCAACATTGAAAATCACCAACAAATTCAACAACAACCTCGACATTGAAAAACAACATCAAATTCAACAACAACCTCAACATTGAAAAACAACAACAACCTCAACATTGAAAAACACCAACAAATTCAACAACAACCTCAACATTGAAAAACACCAACAAATTCAACAACAACCACAACATTTAAAAACAACAACAACCTCAACATTGAAAAACACCAACAAATTCAACAACAACCTCAACATTGAAAAACAACAACAACCTCAACATCGAAAAACACCAACAAATTCAACAACAACCTCAACATTTAAAAACACCAACAAATTCAACAACAACCTCATCATTGAAAAACACCAACAAATTCAACAGCAACTTCAACATTGAAAAACACGAACAAATTCAACAACAACCTCGACATTGAAAAACACCAACAAATTCAACAACAACCTCAACATTGAAAAACAACAACAACCTCAACATTGAAAAACACCAACAAATTCAACAACAACCTCAACATTGAAAAACAACAACAACCTCAACATAAAAAACACCATCAAATTCAACAACAACTTCAACATTGAAAGACACCAACAAATTCAACAACAACCTCGACATTCAAAAACACCATCAAATTCAACAACAACCTCAACCTTGAAAAACAACAACAACCTCAACATTGAAAAACACCAACAAATTCAACAACAACCTCAACATTGCAAAACACCAACAAATTCAACAACAACCTCGACATTGAAAAACACCAACAAATTCAACAACAACCACAACATTGAAAAACTACAACAACCTCAACATTGAAAAACACCAACAAATTCAAAAACAACCTCAACATTGAAAAACACCAACAAATTCAACAACAACCTCAACATTGAAAAACAACAACAACCTCAACATTGAAAAACACCAACAAATTCAACAACAACCTCAACAATGAAAAACACCAACAAATTCAACAACAAACTCAACATTGAAAAACAACAACGACCTCAACATTGAAAAACACCAACAGGTTCAACAACAACCTCAACATTGAAAAACACCAACAAATTCAACAACAACCTCAACATTGAAAAATGACAACAACCTCAACATTGAAAAACAACAACAACCTCAACATTGAAAAACACCAACAAATTCAACAACAACCTCAACATTGAAAAACAACAAAAACCTCAACATTGAAAAACGCCAAGAAATTCAACAACAACTTCAACATTGAAAAACACCAACAAATTCAACAACAACCTCGAAATTGAGAAACACCAACAAATTCAACAACAACCTCAACATTGAAAAATAACAACAAACTCAACGTTGAAAAACAACAACACCCTCAACATTGAAAAACAGCAACAAATTCAACAACAACCTCAACAATCAAAAACAACAACAACCTCACCATAAAAAACACCAACAAATTCAACAACAACTTCAACATTGAAAATCACCAACAAATTCAACAACAACCTCGACATTGAAAAACAACATCAAATTCAACAACAACCTCAACATTGAAAAACAACAACAACCTCAACATTGAAAAACACCAACAAATTCAACAACAACCTCAACATTGAAAAACACCAACAAATTCAACAACAACCACAACATTTAAAAACAACAACAACCTCAACATTGAAAAACACCAACAAATTCAACAACAACCTCAACATTGAAAAACAACAACAACCTCAACATCGAAAAACACCAACAAATTCAACAACAACCTCAACATTTAAAAACACCAACAAATTCAACAACAACCTCATCATTGAAAAACACCAACAAATTCAACAGCAACTTCAACATTGAAAAACACCAACAAATTCAACAACAACCTCGACATTGAAAAACACCAACAAATTCAACAACAACCTCAACATTGAAAAACAACAACAACCTCAACATTGAAAAACACCAACAAATTCAAAAACAACCTCAACATTGAAAAACAACAACAACCTCAACATAAAAAACACCATCAAATTCAACAACAACTTCAACATTGAAAGACACCAACAAATTCAACAACAACCTCGACATTCAAAAACACCATCAAATTCAACAACAACCTCAACCTTGAAAAACAACAACAACCTCAACATTGAAAAACACCAACAAATTCAACAACAACCTCAACATTGCAAAACAACAACAACCTCAACATTGAAAAACACCAACAAATTCAACAACAACCTCAACATTTAAAAACACCAACAAATTCAACGAACAACCTCAACATTGAAAAACACCAACAAATTCAACAAAACTTCAACATTGAAAAACACCAACAAATTCAACAACAACCTCGACATTGAAAAACACCAACAAATTCAACAACAACCTCAACATTGAAAAACTACAACAACCTCAACATTGAAAAACACCAACAAATTCAACAACAACCTCAACATTGAAAAACACCAACAAATTCAACAACAACCTCAACATTGAAAAACAACAACAACCTCAACATTGAAAAACACCAACAAATTGAACAACAACCTCAACAATTAAAAGCACCAACAAATTCAACAACAAACTCAACATTGAAAACCAACAACCTCAACATGGAAAAACACCAACAAGTTCAACAACAACCTCGACATTGAAAAACACCAACAAATTCAACAACAACCTCAACATTGAAAAATAACAACAACCTCAACATTGAAAAACAACAACAACCTCAACATTGAAAAACACCAACAAATTCAACAACAACCTCAACATTGAAAAACAACAACAACCTCAACATTGAAACACACCAACAAATTCAACAACAACTTCAACATTGAAAATCACCAACAAATTCAACAACAACCTCGACATTGAAAAACAACATCAAATTCAACAACAACCTCAACATTGAAAAACAACAACAACCTCAACATTGAAAAACACCAACAAATTCAACAACAACCTCAACATTGAAAAACACCAACAAATTCAACAACAACCACAACATTTAAAAACAACAACAACCTCAACATTGAAAAAAACCAACAATTTCAACAACAACCTCAACATTGAAAAACAACAACAACCTCAACATCGAAAAACACCAACAAATTCAACAACAACCTCAACATTTAAAAACACCAACAAATTCAACAACAACCTCATCATTGAAAAACACCAACAAATTCAACAGCAACTTCAACATTGAAAAATACCAACAAATTCAACAACAACCTCGACATTGAAAAACACCAACAAATTCAACAACAACCTCAACATTGAAAAACAACAACAACCTCAACATTGAAAAACACCAACAAATTCAACAACAACCTCAACATTGAAAAACAACAACAACCTCAACATAAAAAACACCATCAAATTCAACAACAACTTCAACATTGAAAGACACCAACAAATTCAACAACAACCTCGACATTCAAAAACACCATCAAATTCAACAACAACCTCAACCTTGAAAAACAACAACAACCTCAACATTGAAAAACACCAACAAATTCAACAACAACCTCAACATTGCAAAACAACAACTACCTCAACATTGAAAAACACCAACAAATTCAACAACAACCTCAACATTTAAAAACACCAACAAATTCAACGAACAACCTCAACATTGAAAAACACCAACAAATTCAACAAAACTTCAACATTGAAAAACACCAACAAATTCAACAACAACCTCGACATTGAAAAACACCAACGAATTCAACAACAACCTCAACATTGAAAAACTACAACAACCTCAACATTGAAAAACACCAACAAATTCAACAACAACCTCAACATTGAAAAACACCAACAAATTCAACAACAACCTCAACATTGAAAAACAACAACAACCTCAACATTGAAAAACACCAACAAATTCAACAACAACCTCAACAATTAAAAGCACCAACAAATTCAACAACAAACTCAACATTGAAAACCAACAACCTCAACATGGAAAAAGACCAACAAGTTCAACAACAACCTCGACATTGAAAAACACCAACAAATTCAACAACAACCTCAACATTGAAAAATAACAACAACCTCAACATTGAAAAACAACAACAACCTCAACATTGAAAAACACCAACAAATTCAACAACAACCTCAACATTGAAAAACAACAACAACCTCAACATTGAAACACACCAAGGAATTCAAGAACAACTTCAACATAGAAAAACGCCAACAAATTCAACAACAACCTCGACATTGAAAAACACCATCAAATTCAACAACAACCTCAACATTGAAAAACAACAACAACCTCAACATTGAAAAACACCAACAAATTCAACAACAACCTCAACATTGAAAAACACCAACAAATTCAACAACAACCTCCACATTGAACAACAACAACAACCTCAACATTGAAAAACACCAACAAATTCAACAACAACATCAACATTTAAAAACACCAACAAATTCAACAACAACCTCAACATTTAAAAACACCAACAAATTCAACAACAACCTCAACATTGAAAGACACCAACAAATTCAACAACAACCTCAACATTGAAAAACTCCATCAAATTCAACAACAACCACAACCTTGAAAAACAACAACAACCTCAACATTGAAAAACACCAACAAATTCAACAACAACCTCAACATTGAAAAACAACAACAACCTCAACATTGAAAAACACCAACAAATTCAACAACAACCTCAACATTCAAAAACACCAACAAATTCAATGAACAACCTCAACATTGAAAAACACCAACAAATTCAACAAAACTTCAACATTGAAAAACACCAACAAATTCAACAACAACCTCGACATTGAAAAACACCAACAAATTCAACAACAACCTCAACATTGAAAAACTACAACAACCTCAACATTGAAAAACACCAACAAATTCAACAACAACCTCAACATTGAAAAACACCAACAAATTCAACAACAACCTCAACATTGAAAAACAACAACAACCTCAACATTGAAAAACACCAACAAATTCAACAACAACCTCAACAATTAAAAACACCAACAAATTCAACAACAACCTCAACATTTAAAAACACCAACAAATACAACAACAACCTCAACATTGAAAAACAACAACAACCTCAACATTGAAAAACACCAACAAATTCAAAAACAACCTCAACAATGAAAACACCAACAAATTCAACAACAACCTCAACATTGAAAAACAACAACAACCTCAACATTGAAAAACAACAACAACCTCAACATTGAAAAACACCAACCAATTCAACAACAACCTGAACATTGAAAAACAACAACAACCTCACCATTGAAAAACACCAACAAATTCAACAACAACTTCAACATTGAAAAACACAAACAAATTCAACAACAACCTCGAAATTGAAAAAAACCAACAAATTCAACAACAACCTCAACATTGAAAAACAACAACAACCTCAACATTGAAAAACACCAACAAATTCAACAACAACCTCAACATTGAAAAACACCAGCAAATTCAACATAAACCTCAACATTTAAAAACGCCAACAAATTCAACGACAACCTCAAAATTGAAAAACACCAACAAATTCAACAATAACCTCAACATTGAAAAACAACAGCAACCTCAACATTGAAAAACACCAACAAATTCAACAACAACCTCAACATTGAAAAACACCAAGAAATTCAACAACAACCTCAACATTGAAAAACAACAACAACCTCAACATTGAAAAACAACAACAACCTCAACATTGAAAAACACCAACAAATTCAACAACAACCTCAACATTGAAAAACACCAACAAATTCAACAACAACCTCAGCATTGAAAAACAAAAACAACCTCAACTTTCAAAAACACCAACAAATTCAACAACAACCTCAACATTGAAAAACAACAACAACCTCAACATTGAAAAACACCAACAAATTCAACAACAACTTCAACATTGAAAAACACGAACAAATTCAACAACAACCTCGAAATTGAAAAACACCAACAAATTCAACAACAACCTCAACATTGAAAAATAACAACAACCTCAACATTGAAAAACAACAAAAACCTCAACATTGAAAAACACCAACGAATTCAACAGCAACCTCAACATTGAAAAATAACAACAACCTCAACATTGAAAAACAACAACAACCTCAACATTGAAAAACACCAACAAATTCAACAACAACCTCAACATTGAAAAACAACAACAACCTCAACATAAAAAACACCAACAAAGTCAACAACAACTTCAACATTGAAAAACACCAACAAATTAACAACAACCTCGACATTGAAAAACACCATCAAATTCAACAACTACCTCAACATTGAAGAACAACAACAACCTCAACATTGAAAAGCACCAGCAAATTCAACAACAACCTCAACATTGAAAAACACCAACAAATTCAACAACAACCTCAACATTTAAAAACAACAACAACCTCAACATTGAAAAACACCAACAAATTCAACAACAACCTCAACATTGAAAAACAACAACAACCTCAACAGTGAAAAACACCAACAAATTCAACAACAACCTCAACATTTAAAAACACCAACAAATTCAACAACAACCTCAACATTGAAAAACACCAACAAATTCAACAACAACCTCGACATTGAAAAACACCAACAAATTCAACAACAACCTCAACATTGAAAAACAACAACAACCTCAACATTGAAAAACACCAACAAATTCAACAACAACCTCAACATTGAAAAACAACAACAACCTCAACATAAAAAACACCAACAAATTCAACAACAACTTCAACATTGAAAAACACCAACAAATTCAACAACAACCTCGACATTGAAAAACACCATCAAATTCAACAACAACCTCAACATTGAAAAACAACAACAACCTCACCATTGAAAAACACCAACAAATTCAACAACAACCTCAACATTGAAAAACACCAACAAATTCAACAACAACCTCCACATTGAACAACAACAACATCCTCAACATTGAAAAACACCAACAAATTCAACAACAACCTCAACATTGAAAAACAACAACAACCTCAACATTGAAAAACAACAACAATTTCAACAACAACCTCAACATTTAAAAACACCAACAAATTCAACAACAACCTCAACATTGAAAAACTCCAACAAATTCAACAACAACTTCAACATTGAAAAACACCAACAAATTCAACAACAACCTGACATTGTAAAACACCAACAAATTCAACAACAACCTCAACATTGAAAAAGTACAACAACCTCAACATTGAAAAACACCAACAAATACAACGAAAACCTCAACATTGAAAAACAACAACAACCTCAACATTGAAAAACACCAACAAATTCAACAACAACCTCAACAATGAAAACACCAACAAATTCAACAACAACCTCAACATTGAAAAACAGCAACAACCTCAACATTGAAAAACAACAACAACCTGAACATTGAAAAACACCAACAAATTCAACAACAACCTCAACAATGAAAACACCAACAAATTCAACAACAACCTCAACATTGAAAAACAGCAACAACCTCAACATTGAAAAACATCAACAACCTGAACATTGAAAAACACCAACCAATTCAACAACAACCTGAACATTGAAAAACAACAACAACCTCAACATTGAAAAACACCAACAAATTCAACAACAACTTCAACATTGAAAAACACCAACAAATTCAACAACAACCTCGAAATTGAAAAACTCCAACAAATTCAACAACAACCTCAACATTGAAAAACAACAACAACCTCAACATTGAAAAACACCAACAAATTCAACAACAACCACAACATTGAAAAACACCAACAAATTCAACATAAACCTCAACATTTAAAAACGCCAACAAATTCAACAACAACCTCAACATTGAAAAACACCAACAAATTCAACAATAACCTCAACATTGAAAAACAACAACAACCTCAACATTGAAAAACACCAACAAATTCAACATCAACCTCAACATTGAAAAACACCCACAAATTCAACAACAACCTCAACATTGAAAAAGAACAACAACCTCAACATTGAAAAACACCAACAAATTCAACAACAACCTCAACATTGAAAAACAACAACAACCTCAACATTGAAAAACACCAACAAATTCAACAACAACCTCAACATTGAAAAACACCAACAAATTCAACAACAACCTCAACATTGAAAAACAACAACAACCTCAACATAAAAAACACCAACAAATTCAACAACAACTTCAACATTGAAAAACACCAACAAATTCAACAACAACCTCGACATTGAAAAACACCATCAAATTCAACAACAACCTCAAAATTGAAAAACAACAACAACCTCAACATTGAAAAACACCAACAAATTCAACAACAACCTCAACATTAAAAAACACCAACAAATTCAACAACAACCTCCACATTGAACAACAACAACATCCACAACATTGAAAAACACCAACAAATTCAACAACAACCTCAACATTGAAAAACAACAACAACCTCAACATTGAAAAACACCAACAAATTCAACAACAACTTCAACATTGAAAAACACAAACAAATTCAACAACAACCTCGAAATTGAAAAAAACCAACAAATTCAACAACAACCTCAACATTGAAAAACAACAACAACCTCAACATTGAAAAACACCAACAAATTCAACAACAACCTCAACATTGAAAAACACCAACAAATTCAACATAAACCTCAACATTTAAAAACGCCAACAAATTCAACGACAACCTCAACATTGAAAAACACCAACAAATTCAACAATAACCTCAACATTGAAAAACAACAGCAACCTCAACATTGAAAAACACCAACAAATTCAACAACAACCTCAACATTGAAAAACACCAAGAAATTCAACAACAACCTCAACATTGAAAAACAACAACAACCTCAACATTGAAAAACACCAACAAATTCAACAACAACCTCAACATTGAAAAACAACAACAACCTCAACATTGAAAAACACCAACAAATTCAACAACAACCTCAACATTGAAAAACACCAACAAATTCAACAACAACCTCAGCATTGAAAAACAAAAACAACCTCAACTTTGAAAAACACCAACAAATTCAACAACAACCTCAACATTGAAAAACAACAACAACCTCAACATTGAAAAACACCAACAAATTCAACAACAACTTCAACATTGAAAAACACGAACAAATTCAACAACAACCTCGAAATTGAAAAACACCAACAAATTCAACAACAACCTCAACATTGAAAAATAACAACAACCTCAACATTGAAAAACAACAAAAACCTCAACATTGAAAAACACCAACGAATTCAACAGCAACCTCAACATTGAAAAATAACAACAACCTCAACATTGAAAAACAACAACAACCTCAACATTGAAAAACACCAACAAATTCAACAACAACCTCAACATTGAAAAACAACAACAACCTCAACATAAAAAACACCAACAAAGTCAACAACAACTTCAACATTGAAAAACACCAAAAAATTCAACAACAACCTCGACATTGAAAAACACCATCAAATTCAACAACTACCTCAACATTGAAGAACAACAACAACCTCAACATTGAAAAGCACCAGCAAATTCAACAACAACCTCAACATTGAAAAACACCAACAAATTCAACAACAACCTCAACATTTAAAAACAACAACAACCTCAACATTGAAAAACACCAACAAATTCAACAACAACCTCAACATTGAAAAACAACAACAATCTCAACATTGAAAAACACCAACAAATTCAACAACAACCTCAACATTTAAAAACACCAACAAATTCAACAACAACCTCAACATTGAAAAACACCAACAAATTCAACAACAACCTCGACATTGAAAAACACCAACAAATTCAACAACAACCTCAACATTGAAAAACAACAACAACCTCAACATTGAAAAACACCAACAAATTCAACAACAACCTCAACATTGAAAAACAACAACAACCTCAACATAAAAAACACCAACAAATTCAACAACAACTTCAACATTGAAAAACACCAACAAATTCAACAACAACCTCGACATTGAAAAACACCATCAAATTCAACAACAACCTCAACATTGAAAAACAACAACAACCTCACCATTGAAAAACACCAACAAATTCAACAACAACCTCAACATTGGAAAACACCAACAAATTCAACAACAACCTCCACATTGAACAACAACAACATCCTCAACATTGAAAAACACCAACAAATTCAACAACAACCTCAACATTGAAAAACAACAACAACCTCAACATTGAAAAACAACAACAATTTCAACAACAACCTCAACATTTAAAAACACCAACAAATTCAACAACAACCTCAACATTGAAAAACACCAACAAATTCAACAACAACTTCAACATTGAAAAACACCAACAAATTCAACAACAACCTGACATTGAAAAACACCAACAAATTCAACAACAACCTCAACATTGAAAAAGTACAACAACCTCAACATTGAAAAACACCAACAAATACAACGAAAACCTCAACATTGAAAAACAACAGCAACCTCAACATTGAAAAACACCAACAAATTCAACAACAACCTCAACAATGAAAACGCCAACAAATTCAACAACAACCTCAACATTGAAAAACAGCAACAACCTCAACATTGAAAAACAACAACAACCTGAACATTGAAAAACACCAACAAATTCAACAACAACCTCAACAATGAAAACACCAACAAATTCAACAACAACCTCAACATTGAAAAACAGCAACAACCTCAACATTGAAAAACATCAACAACCTGAACATTGAAAAACACCAACCAATTCAACAACAACCTGAACATTGAAAAACAACAACAACCTCAACATTGAAAAACACCAACAAATTCAACAACAACTTCAACATTGAAAAACACCAACAAATTCAACAACAACCTCGAAATTGAAAAACTCCAACAAATTCAACAACAACCTCAACATTGAAAAACAACAACAACCTCAACATTGAAAAACACCAACAAATTCAACAACAACCACAACATTGAAAAACACCAACAAATTCAACATAAACCTCAACATTTAAAAACGCCAACAAATTCAACAACAACCTCAACATTGAAAAACACCAACAAATTCTACATCAACCTCAACATTGAAAAACACCAACAAAGTCAACAACAACCTCAGCATTGAAAAAGAACAACAACCTCAACATTGAAAAACACCAACAAATTCAACAACAACCTCAACATTGAAAAACAACAACAACCTCAACATTGAAAAACACCAACAAATTCAACAACAACCTCAACATTGAAAAACACCAACAAATTCAACAACAACCTCAACATTGAAAAACAACAACAACCTCAACATAAAAAACACCAACAAATTCAACAACAACTTCAACATTGAAAAACACCAACAAATTCAACAACAACCTCGACATTGAAAAACACCATCAAATTCAACAACAACCTCAACATTGAAAAACAACAACAACCTCAACATTCAAAAACACCAACAAATTCAACAACAACCTCAACATTAAAAAACACCAGCAAATTCAACAACAACCTCCACATTGAACAACAACAACATCCTCAACATTGAAAAACACCAACAAATTCAACAACAACCTCAACATTGAAAAACAACAACAACCTCAACATTGAAAAACAACAACAAATTCAACAACAACCTCAACATTTAAAAACATCAACAAATTCAACAACAACCTCAACATTGAAAAACACCAACAAATTCAACAACAACTTCAACATTGAAAAACACCATCAAATTCAACAACAACCTCAACATTGAAAAACAACAACAACCTCAACATTGAAAAACACCAACAAATTCAACAACAACCTCGACATTGAAAAACACCAACAAATTCAACAACAACCTCAACATTGAAAAACAACAACAACCTCAACATTGAAAAACACCAACAAATTCAACAACAACCTCAACATTGAAAAACAACAACAACCTCAACATAAAAAACACCAACAAATTCAACAACAACTTCAACATTGAAAAACACCAACAAATTCAACAACAACCTCGACATTGAAAAACAACATCAAATTCAACAACAACCTCAACATTGAAAAACAACAACAACCTCAACATTGAAAAACACCAACAAATTCAACAACAACCTCAACATTGAAAAACACCAACAAATTCAACAACAACCTCCACATTGAACAACAAGAACATCCTCAACATTGAAAAACGCAAACAAATTCAACAACAACCTCAACATAGAAAAACAACAACAACCTCAACATTGAAAAACACCAACAAATTCAACAACAACCTCAACATTTAAAAACACCAACAAATTCAACAACAACCTCAACATTGAAAAACTCCAACAAATTCAACAACAACTTCAACATTGAAAAACACCAACAAATTCAACAACAACCTCGACATTGAAAAACACCAACAAATTCAACAACAACCTCAACATTGAAAAAGTACAACAGCTCAACATTGAAAAACACCAACAAATACAACAACAATTTCAACATTGAAAAACAACAACAACCTCAACATTGAAAAACACCAACAAATTCAACAACAACCTCAACAATGAAAACACCAACAAATTCAACAACAACCTCAACATTGAAAAACAGCAACAACCTCAACATTGAAAAACAACAACAACCTGAACATTGAAAAACACCAACCAATTCAACAACAACCTGAACATTGAAAAACAACAACAACCTCAACATTGAAAAACACCAACAAATTCAACAACAACTTCAACATTGAAAAACACCAACAAATTCAACAACAACCTCGAAATTGAAAAACACCAACAAATTCAACAACAACCTCAACATTGAAAAACAACAACAGCCTCAACATTGAAAAACACCAACAAATTCAACAACAACCTCAACATTGAAAAACACCAACAAATTCAACATAAACCTCAACATTTAAAAACGCCAACAAATTCAACAATAACCTCAACATTGAAAAATACCAACAAATTCAACAATAACCTCAACATTGAAAAACAACAACAACCTCAACATTGAAAAACACCAACAAATTCAACAACAACCTCAACATTGAAAAACACCAACAAATTCAACAACAACCTCAACATTGAAAAAGAACAACAACCTCAACATTGAAAAACACCAACAAATTCAACAACAACCTCAACATTGAAAAACAACAACAACCTCAACATTGAAAAACACCAACAAATTCAACAACAACCTCAACATTGAAAAACACCAACAAATTCAACAACAACCTCAGCATTGAAAAACAAAAACAACCTCAACTTTGAAAAAGACCAACAAATTCAACAACAACCTCAACATTGAAAAACAACAACAACCTCATCATTGAAAAACACCAACAAATTCAACAACAACTTCAACATTGAAAAACACGAACAAATTCAACAACAACCTCGAAATTGAAAAACACCAACAAATTCAACAACAACCTCAACATTGAAAAATAACAACAATCTCAACATTGAAAAACAACAAAAACCTCAACATTGAAAAACACCAACGAATTCAACAGCAACCTCAACATTGAAAAATAACAACAACCTCAACATTGAAAAACAACAACAACCTCAACATTGAAAAACACCAACAAATTCAACAACAACCTCAACTTTGAAAAACAACAACAACCTCAACATAAAAAACACCAACAAAGTCAACAACAACTTCAACATTGAAAAACACCAACAAATTCAACAACAACCTCGACATTGAAAAACACCATCAAATTCAACAACAACCTTAACATTGAAAAACAACAACAACCTCAACATTGAAAAGCACCAACAAATTCAACAACAACCTCAACATTGAAAAACACCAACAAATTCAACAACAACCTCAACATTTAAAAACAACAACAACCTCAACATTGAAAAACACCAACAAATTCAACAACAACCTCAACATTGAAAAACAACAACAACCTCAACATTGAAAAACACCAACAAATTCAACAACAACCTCAACATTTAAAAACAGCAACAAATTCAACAACAACCTCAACATTGAAAAACACCAACAAATTCAACAACAACCTCGACATTGAAAAACACCAACAAATTCAACAACAACCTCAACATTGAAAAACAACAACAACCTCAACATTGAAAAACACCAACAAATTCAACAACAACCTCAACATTGAAAAACAACAACAACCTCAACATAAAAAACACCAACAAATTCAACAACAACTTCAACATTGAAAAACACCAACAAATTCAACAACAACCTCGACATTGAAAAACACCATCAAATTCAACAACAACCTCAACATTGAAAAACAACAACAACCTCACCATTGAAAAACACCAACAAATTCAACAACAACCTCAACATTGAAAAACACCAACAAATTCAACAACAACCTCCACATTGAACAACAACAACATCCTCAACATTGAAAAACACCAACAATTTCAACAACAACCTCAACATTGAAAAACAACAACAACCTCAACAATGAAAAACAACAACAATTTCAACAACAACCTCAACATTTAAAAACACCAACAAATTCAACAACAACCTCAACATTGAAAAACACCAACAAATTCAACAACAACTTCAACATTGAAAAACACCAACAAATTCAACAACAACCTGACATTGAAAAACACCAACAAATTCAACAACAACCTCAACATTTAAAAACAACAACAACCTCAACATTGAAAAACACCAACAAATTCAACAACAACCTCAACATTGAAAAACAACAACAATCTCAACATTGAAAAACACCAACAAATTCAACAACAACCTCAACATTTAAAAACACCAACAAATTCAACAACAACCTCAACATTGAAAAACACCAACAAATTCAACAACAACCTCGACATTGAAAAACACCAACAAATTCAACAACAACCTCAACATCGAAAAACAACAAAAACCTCAACATTGAAAAACACCAACAAATTCAACAACAACCTCAACATTGAAAAACAACAACAACCTCAACATAAAAAACACCAACAAATTCAACAACAACTTCAACATTGAAAAACACCAACAAATTCAACAACAACCTCGACATTGAAAAACACCATCAAATTCAACAACAACCTCAACATTGAAAAACAACAACAACCTCACCATTGAAAAACACCAACAAATTCAACAACAACCTCAACATTGGAAAACACCAACAAATTCAACAACAACCTCCACATTGAACAACAACAACATCCTCAACATTGAAAAACACCAACAAATTCAACAACAACCTCAACATTGAAAAACAACAACAACCTCAACATTGAAAAACAACAACAATTTCAACAACAACCTCAACATTTAAAAACACCAACAAATTCAACAACAACCTCAACATTGAAAAACACCAACAAATTCAACAACAACTTCAACATTGAAAAACACCAACAAATTCAACAACAACCTGACATTGAAAAACACCAACAAATTCAACAACAACCTCAACATTGAAAAAGTACAACAACCTCAACATTGAAAAACACCAACAAATACAACGAAAACCTCAACATTGAAAAACAACAGCAACCTCAACATTGAAAAACACCAACAAATTCAACAACAACCTCAACAATGAAAACACCAACAAATTCAACAACAACCTCAACATTGAAAAACAGCAACAACCTCAACATTGAAAAACAACAACAACCTGAACATTGAAAAACACCAACAAATTCAACAACAACCTCAACAATGAAAACACCAACAAATTCAACAACAACCTCAACATTGAAAAACAGCAACAACCTCAACATTGAAAAACATCAACAACCTGAACATTGAAAAACACCAACCAATTCAACAACAACCTGAACATTGAAAAACAACAACAACCTCAACATTGAAAAACACCAACAAATTCAACAACAACTTCAACATTGAAAAACACCAACAAATTCAACAACAACCTCGAAATTGAAAAACTCCAACAAATTCAACAACAACCTCAACATTGAAAAACAACAACAACCTCAACATTGAAAAACACCAACAAATTCAACAACAACCACAACATTGAAAAACACCAACAAATTCAACATAAACCTCAACATTTAAAAACGCCAACAAATTCAACAACAACCTCAACATTGAAAAACACCAACAAATTCTACATCAACCTCAACATTGAAAAACACCAACAAAGTCAACAACAACCTCAGCATTGAAAAAGAACAACAACCTCAACATTGAAAAACACCAACAAATTCAACAACAACCTCAACATTGAAAAACAACAACAACCTCAACATTGAAAAACACCAACAAATTCAACAACAACCTCAACATTGAAAAACACCAACAAATTCAACAACAACCTCAACATTGAAAAACAACAACAACCTCAACATAAAAAACACCAACAAATTCAACAACAACTTCAACATTGAAAAACACCAACAAATTCAACAACAACCTCGACATTGAAAAACACCATCAAATTCAACAACAACCTCAACATTGAAAAACAACAACAACCTCAACATTCAAAAACACCAACAAATTCAACAACAACCTCAACATTAAAAAACACCAGCAAATTCAACAACAACCTCCACATTGAACAACAACAACATCCTCAACATTGAAAAACACCAACAAATTCAACAACAACCTCAACATTGAAAAACAACAACAACCTCAACATTGAAAAACAACAACAAATTCAACAACAACCTCAACATTTAAAAACATCAACAAATTCAACAACAACCTCAACATTGAAAAACACCAACAAATTCAACAACAACTTCAACATTGAAAAACACCATCAAATTCAACAACAACCTCAACATTGAAAAACAACAACAACCTCAACATTGAAAAACACCAACAAATTCAACAACAACCTCGACATTGAAAAACACCAAACAAATTCAACAACAACCTCAACATTGAAAAACAACAACAACCTCAACATTGAAAAACACCAACAAATTCAACAACAACCTCAACATTGAAAAACAACAACAACCTCAACATAAAAAACACCAACAAATTCAACAACAACTTCAACATTGAAAAACACCAACAAATTCAACAACAACCTCGACATTGAAAAACACCATCAAATTCAACAACAACCTCAACATTGAAAAACAACAACAACCTCAACATTGAAAAACACCAACAAATTCAACAACAACCTCAACATTGAAAAACACCAACAAATTCAACAACAACCTCAACATAGAAAAACAACAACAACCTCAACATTGAAAAACACCAACAAATTCAACAACAACCTCAACATTTAAAAACACCAACAAATTCAACAACAACCTCAACATTGAAAAACTCCAACAAATTCAACAACAACTTCAACATTGAAAAACACCAACAAATTCAACAACAACCTCGACATTGAAAAACACCAACAAATTCAACAACAACCTCAACATTGAAAAAGTACAACAGCTCAACATTGAAAAACACCAACAAATACAACAACAATTTCAACATTGAAAAACAACAACAACCTCAACATTGAAAAACACCAACAAATTCAACAACAACCTCAACAATGAAAACACCAACAAATTCAACAACAACCTCAACATTGAAAAACAGCAACAACCTCAACATTGAAAAACAACAACAACCTGAACATTGAAAAACACCAACCAATTCAACAACAACCTGAACATTGAAAAACAACAACAACCTCAACATTGAAAAACACCAACAAATTCAACAACAACTTCAACATTGAAAAACACCAACAAATTCAACAACAACCTCGAAATTGAAAAACACCAACAAATTCAACAACAACCTCAACATTGAAAAACAACAACAGCCTCAACATTGAAAAACACCAACAAATTCAACAACAACCTCAACATTGAAAAACACCAACAAATTCAACATAAACCTCAACATTTAAAAACGCCAACAAATTCAACAATAACCTCAACATTGAAAAACACCAACAAATTCAACAATAACCTCAACATTGAAAAACAACAACAACCTCAACATTGAAAAACACCAACAAATTCAACAACAACCTCAACATTGAAAAACACCAACAAATTCAACAACAACCTCAACATTGAAAAAGAACAACAACCTCAACATTGAAAAACACCAACAAATTCAACAACAACCTCAACATTGAAAAACAACAACAACCTCAACATTGAAAAACACCAACAAATTCAACAACAACCTCAACATTGAAAAACACCAACAAATTCAACAACAACCTCAGCATTGAAAAACAAAAACAACCTCAACTTTGAAAAAGACCAACAAATTCAACAACAACCTCAACATTGAAAAACAACAACAAACCTCATCATTGAAAAACACCAACAAATTCAACAACAACTTCAACATTGAAAAACACGAACAAATTCAACAACAACCTCCAAATTGAAAAACACCAACAAATTCAACAACAACCTCAACATTGAAAAATAACAACAATCTCAACATTGAAAAACAACAAAAAACCTCAACATTGAAAAACACCAACGAATTCAACAGCAACCTCAACATTGAAAAATAACAACAACCTCAACATTGAAAAACAACAACAACCTCAACATTGAAAAAACACCAACAAATTCAACAACAACCTCAACATTGAAAAACAACAACAACCTCAACATAAAAAACACCAACAAAGTCAACAACAACTTCAACATTGAAAAACACCAACAAATTCAACAACAACCTCGACATTGAAAAACACCATCAAATTCAACAACAACCTTAACATTGAAAAACAACAACAACCTCAACATTGAAAAGCACCAACAAATTCAACAACAACCTCAACATTGAAAAACACCAACAAATTCAACAACAACCTCAACATTTAAAAACAACAACAACCTCAACATTGAAAACACCAAACAAATTCAACAACAACCTCAACATTGAAAAACAACAACAACCTCAACATTGAAAAACACCAACAAATTCAACAACAACCTCAACATTTAAAAACAGCAACAAATTCAACAACAACCTCAACATTGAAAAACACCAACAAATTCAACAACAACCTCGACATTGAAAAACACCAACAAATTCAACAACAACCTCAACATTGAAAAACAACAACAACCTCAACATTGAAAAACACCAACAAATTCAACAACAACCTCAACATTGAAAAACAACAACAACCTCAACATAAAAAACACCAACAAATTCAACAACAACTTCAACATTGAAAAACACCAACAAATTCAACAACAACCTCGACATTGAAAAACACCATCAAATTCAACAACAACCTCAACATTGAAAAACAACAAACAACCTCACCATTGAAAAACACCAACAAATTCAACAACAACCTCAACATTGAAAAAACACCAACAAATTCAACAACAACCTCCACTTTGAACAACAACAACATCCTCAACATTGAAAAACACCAACAATTTCAACAACAACCTCAACATTGAAAAACAACAACAACCTCAGCAATGAAAAACAACAACAATTTCAACAACAACCTCAACATTTAAAAACACCAACAAATTCAACAACAACCTCAACATTGAAAAACACCAACAAATTCAACAACAACTTCAACATTGAAAAACACCAACAAATTCAACAACAACCTGACATTGAAAAACACCAACAAATTCAACAACAACCTCAACATTGAAAAAGTACAACAACCTCAACATTGAAAAACACCAACAAATACAACAACAACCTCAACATTGAAAAACAACAACAACCTCAACATTGAAAAACACCAACAAATTCAACAACAACCTCAACAATGAAAACACCAACAAATTCAACAACAACCTCAACATTGAAAAAACAGCAACAACCTCAACATTGAAAAAACATCAACAACCTGAACATTGAAAAATACCAACCAATTCAACAACAACCTGAACATTGAAAAACAACAACAACCTCAACATTGAAAAACACCAACAAATTCAACAACAACCTCAACATTGAAAAACAACAACAACCTCAACATAAAAAAACACCAACAAATTCAACAACAACTTCAACATTGAAAAACACCAACAATTCAACAACAACCTCGACATTGAAAAAACACCATCAAATTCAACAACAACCTCAACATTGAAAAACAACAACAACCCTCACCATTGAAAAACACCAACAAATTCAACAACAACCTCAACATTGAAAAACACCAACAAATTCAACAACAACCTCCACATTGAACAACAACAACATCCTCAACATTGAAAAACACCAACAAATTCAACAACAACCTCAACATTGAAAAACAACAACAACCTCAACATTGAAAAACAACAACAATTTCAACAACAACCTCAACATTTAAAAACACCAACAAATTCAACAACAACCTCAACATTGAAAAACACCAACAAATTCAACAACAACTTCAACATTGAAAAACACCAACAAATTCAACAACAACCTGACATTGAAAAACACCAACAAATTCAACAACAACCTCAACATTGAAAAAGTACATCAACCTCAACATTGAAAAAACACCAACAAATACAACAACAACCTCAACATTGAAAAACAACAACAACCTCAACATTGAAAAACA
Organism: Isurus oxyrinchus; assembly: GCA_026770705.1. Lineage (NCBI taxonomy): Eukaryota > Metazoa > Chordata > Chondrichthyes > Lamniformes > Lamnidae > Isurus > Isurus oxyrinchus. The sequence continues at coordinate 27,497 of JANJGN010000861.1, read as the reverse complement.
CCAACAAATTCAACAACAACCTCAACAATGAAAACACCAACAAATTCAACAACAACCTCAACATTGAAAAACAGCAACAACCTCAACATTGAAAAACATCAACAACCTGAACATTGAAAAACACCAACCAATTCAACAACAACCTGAACATTGAAAAACAACAACAACCTCAACATTGAAAAACACCAACAAATTCAACAACAACTTCAACATTGAAAAACACCAACAAATTCAACAACAACCTCGAAATTGAAAAACACCAACAAATTCAACAACAACCTCAACATTGAAAAACAACAACAACCTCAACATGAAAAACACCAACAAATTCAACAACAACCTCAACATTGAAAAACACCAACAAATTCAACATAAACCTCAACATTTAAAAACGCCAACAAATTCAACAATAACCTCAACATTGAAAAACACCAACAAATTCAACAATAACCTCAACATTGAAAAACAACAACAACCTCAACATTGAAAAACACCAACAAATTCAACAACAACCTCAACATTGAAAAACACCAACAAATTCAACAACAACCTCAACATTGAAAAAGAACAACAACCTCAACATTGAAAAACACCAACAAATTCAACAACAACCTCAACATTGAAAAACAACAACAACCTCAACATTGAAAAACACCAACAAATTCAACAACAACCTCAACATTGAAAAACACCAACAAATTCAACAACAACCTCAGCATTGAAAAACAAAAACAACCTCAACTTTGAAAAAGACCAACAAATTCAACAACAACCTCAACATTGAAAAACAACAACAACCTCAACATTGAAAAACACCAACAAATTCAACAACAACTTCAACATTGAAAAACACGAACAAATTCAACAACAACCTCGAAATTGAAAAACACCAACAAATTCAACAACAACCTCAACATTGAAAAATAACAACAACCTCAACATTGAAAAACAACAAAAACCTCAACATTGAAAAACACCAACGAATTCAACAGCAACCTCAACATTGAAAAATAACAACAACCTCAACATTGAAAAACAACAACAACCTCAACATTGAAAAACACCAACAAATTCAACAACAACCTCAACATTGAAAAACAACAACAACCTCAACATAAAAAACACCAACAAAGTCAACAACAACTTCAACATTGAAAAACACCAACAAATTCAACAACAACCTCGACATTGAAAAACACCATCAAATTCAACAACAACCTTAACATTGAAAAACAACAACAACCTCAACATTGAAAAGCACCAACAAATTCAACAACAACCTCAACATTGAAAAACACCAACAAATTCAACAACAACCTCAACATTTAAAAACAACAACAACCTCAACATTGAAAAACACCAACAAATTCAACAACAACCTCAACATTGAAAAACAACAACAACCTCAACATTGAAAAACACCAACAAATTCAACAACAACCTCAACATTTAAAAACACCAACAAATTCAACAACAACCTCAACATTGAAAAACACCAACAAATTCAACAACAACCTCGACATTGAAAAACACCAACAAATTCAACAACAACCTCAACATTGAAAAACAACAACAACCTCAACATTGAAAAACACCAACAAATTCAACATTGAAAAACAACAACAACCTCAACATAAAAAACACCAACAAATTCAACAACAACTTCAACATTGAAAAACACCAACAAATTCAACAACAACCTCGATATTGAAAAACACCATCAAATTCAACAACAACCTCAACATTGAAAAACAACAACAACCTCACCATTGAAAAACACCAACAAATTCAACAACAACCTCAACATTGAAAAACACCAACAAATTCAACAACAACCTCCACATTGAACAACAACAACATCCTCAACATTGAAAAACACCAACAAATTCAACAACAACCTCAACATTGAAAAACAACAAGAACCTCAACAATGAAAAACAACAACAATTTCAACAACAACCTCAACATTTAAAAACACCAACAAATTCAACAACAACCTCAACATTGAAAAACACCAACAAATTCAACAACAACTTCAACATTGAAAAACACCAACAAATTCAACAACAACCTGACATTGAAAAACACCAACAAATTCAACAACAACCTCAACATTGAAAAAGTACAACAACCTCAACATTGAAAAACACCAACAAATACAACAACAACCTCAACATTGAAAAACAACAACAACCTCAACATTGAAAAACACCAACAAATTCAACAACAACCTCAACAATGAAAACACCAACAAATTCAACAACAACCTCAACATTGAAAAACAGCAACAACCTCAACATTGAAAAACATCAACAACCTCAACATTGAAAAACACCAACCAATTCAACAACAACCTGAACATTGAAAAACAACAACAACCTCAACATTGAAAAACACCAACAAATTCAACAACAACCTCAACATTGAAAAACAACAACAACCTCAACATAAAAAACACCAACAAATTCAACAACAACTTCAACATTGAAAAACACCAACAAATTCAACAACAACCTCGACATTGAAAAACACCATCAAATTCAACAACAACCTCAACATTGAAAAACAACAACAACCTCACCATTGAAAAACACCAACAAATTCAACAACAACCTCAACATTGAAAAACACCAACAAATTCAACAACAACCTCCACATTGAACAACAACAACATCCTCAACATTGAAAAACACCAACAAATTCAACAACAACCTCAACATTGAAAAACAACAACAACCTCAACATTGAAAAACAACAACAATTTCAACAACAACCTCAACATTTAAAAACACCAACAAATTCAACAACAACCTCAACATTGAAAAACACCAACAAATTCAACAACAACTTCAACATTGAAAAACACCAACAAATTCAACAACAACCTGACATTGAAAAACACCAACAAATTCAACAACAACCTCAACATTGAAAAAGTACAACAACCTCAACATTGAAAAACACCAACAAATACAACAACAACCTCAACATTGAAAAACAACAACAACCTCAACATTGAAAAACACCAACAAATTCAACAACAACCTCAACAATGAAAACACCAACAAATTCAACAACAACCTCAACATTGAAAAACAGCAACAACCTCAACATTGAAAAACATCAACAACCTGAACATTGAAAAACACCAACCAATTCAACAACAACTTCAACATTGAAAAACACCAACAAATTCAACAACAACCTCGAAATTGAAAAACACCAACAAATTCAACAACAACCTCAACATTGAAAAACAACAAAACCTCAACATTGAAAAACACCAACAAATTCAACAACAACCTCAACATTGAAAAACACCAACAAATTCAACATAAACCTCAACATTTAAAAACGCCAACAAATTCAACAACAACCTCAACATTGAAAAACACCAACAAATTCAACAATAACCTCAACATTGAAAAACAACAACAACCTCAACATTGAAAAACAGCAACAAATTCAACATCAACCTCAACATTGAAAAACACCAACAAATTCAACAACAACCTCAACATTGAAAAACACCAACAAATTCAACAACAACCTCCACATTGAACAACAACAACATCCTCAACATTGAAAAACACCAACAAATTCAACAACAACCTCAACATTGAAAAACAACAACAACCTCAACATTGAAAAACAACAACAATTTCAACAACAACCTCAACATTTAAAAACACCAACAAATTCAACAACAACCTCAACATTGAAAAACACCAACAAATTCAACAACAACTTCAACATTGAAAAACACCAACAAATTCAACAACAACCTGACATTGAAAAACACCAACAAATTCAACAACAACCTCAACATTGAAAAAGTACAACAACCTCAACATTGAAAAACACCAACAAATACAACAACAACCTCAACATTGAAAAACAACAACAACCTCAACATTGAAAAACACCAACAAATTCAACAACAACCTCAACAATGAAAACACCAACAAATTCAACAACAACCTCAACATTGAAAAACAGCAACAACCTCAACATTGAAAAACATCAACAACCTGAACATTGAAAAACACCAACCAATTCAACAACAACTTCAACATTGAAAAACACCAACAAATTCAACAACAACCTCGAAATTGAAAAACACCAACAAATTCAACAACAACCTCAACATTGAAAAACAACAAAACCTCAACATTGAAAAACACCAACAAATTCAACAACAACCTCAACATTGAAAAACACCAACAAATTCAACATAAACCTCAACATTTAAAAACGCCAACAAATTCAACAACAACCTCAACATTGAAAAACACCAACAAATTCAACAATAACCTCAACATTGAAAAACAACAACAACCTCAACATTGAAAAACAGCAACAAATTCAACATCAACCTCAACATTGAAAAACACCAATAAATTCAACAACAACCGCAATATTGAAAAAGAACAACAACCTCAACATTGAAAAACACCAACAAATTCAACAACAACCTCAACATTGAAAAACAACAACAACCTCAACATTGAAAAACACCAACAAATTCAACAACAACCTCAACATTGAAAAACACCAACAAATTCAACAACAACCTCAACATTGAAAAACAACAACAACCTCAACATAAAAAACACCAACAAATTCAACAACAACTTCAACATTGAAAAACACCAACAAATTCAACAACAACCTCGACATTGAAAAACACCATCAAATTCAACAACAACCTCAACATTGAAAAACAACAACAACCTCAACATTGAAAAACACCAACAAATTCAACAACAACCTCAACATTAAAAAACACCAACAAATTCAACAACAACCTCCACATTGAACAACAACAACATCCTCAACATTGAAAAACACCAACAAATTCAACAACAACCTCAACATTGAAAAACAACAACAACCTCAACATTGAAAAACACCAACAAATTCAACAACAACCTCAACATTTAAAAACACCAACAAATTCAACAACAACCTCAACATTGAAAAACACCAACAAATTCAACAACAACTTCAACATTGAAAAACACCATCAAATTCAACAACAACCTCAACATTGAAAAACAACAACAACCTCAACATTGAAAAACACCAACAAATTCAACAACAACCTCGACATTGAAAAACACCAACAAATTCAACAACAACCTCAACATTGAAAAACAACAACAACCTCAACATTGAAAAACACCAACAAATTCAACAACAACCTCAACATTGAAAGACAACAACAACCTCAACATAAAAAACACCAACAAATTCAACAACAACTTCAACATTGAAAAACACCAACAAATTCAACAACAACCTCGACATTGAAAAACACCATCAAATTCAACAACAACCTCAACATTGAAAAACAACAACAACCTCAACATTGAAAAACACCAACAAATTCAACAACAACCTCAACATTGAAAAACACCAACAAATTCAACAACAACCTCCACATTGAACAACAAGAACATCCTCAACATTGAAAAACGCCAACAAATTCAACAACAACCTCAACATTGAAAAACAACAACAACCTCAACATTGAAAAACACCAACAAATTCAACAACAAACTCAACATTGAAAAACACCAACAAATTCAACAACAACCTCAACATTGAAAAACTCCAACAAATTCAACAACAACTTCAACATTGAAAAACACCAACAAATTCAACAACAACCTCGACATTGAAAAACACCAACAAATTCAACAACAACCTCAACATTGAAAAAGTACAACAACCTCAACATTGAAAAACACCAACAAATACAACAACAACCTCAACATTGAAAAACAACAACAACCTCAACATTGAAAAACACCAACAAATTCAACAACAACCTCAACAATGAAAACACCAACAAATTCAACAACAACCTCAACATTGAAAAACAGCAACAACCTCAGCATTGAAAAACAACAACAACCTGAACATTGAAAAACACCAACCAATTCAACAACAACCTGAACATTGAAAAACAACAACAACCTCAACATTGAAAAACACCAACAAATTCAACAACAACTTCAACATTGAAAAACACCAACAAATTCAACAACAACCTCGAAATTGAAAAACACCAACAAATTCAACAACAACCTCAACATTGAAAAACAACAACAGCCTCAACATTGAAAAACACCAACAAATTCAACAACAACCTCAACATTGAAAAACACCAACAAATTCAACATAAACCTCAACATTTAAAAACGCCAACAAATTCAACAACAACCTCAACATTGAAAAACACCAACAAATTCATCAATAACCTCAACATTGAAAAACGACAACAACCTCAACATTGAAAAACACCAACAAATTCAACAACAACCTCAACATTGAAAAACACCAACAAATTCAACAACAACCTCAACATTGAAAAAGAACAACAACCTCAACATTGAAAAACACCAACAAATTCAACAACAACCTCAACATTGAAAAACAACAACAACCTCAACATTGAAAAACACCAACAAATTCAACAACAACCTCAACATTGAAAAACACCAACAAATTCAACAACAACCTCAACATTGAAAAACAACAACAACCTCAACATAAAAAACACCAACAAATTCAACAACAACTTCAACATTGAAAAACACCAACAAATTCAACAACAACCTCGACATTGAAAAGCACCATCAAATTCAACAACAACCTCAACATTGAAAAACAACAACAACCTCAACATTGAAAAACACCAACAAATTCAACAACAAGCTCAACATTGAAAAACACCAACAAATTCAACAACAACCTCCACATTGAACAACAACAACATCCTCAACATTGAAAAACACCAACAAATTGAACAACAACCTCAACATTGAAAAACAACAACAACCTCAACATTGAAAATCACCAACAAATTCAACAACAACCTCAACATTTAAAAACACCAACAAATTCAACAACAACCTCAACATTGAAAAACACCAACAAATTCAACAACAACTTCAACATGGAAAAACACCAACAAATTCAACAACAACCTCGACATTGAAAAACACCAACAAATTCAACAACAACCTCAAAATTGAAAAAGTACAATAACCTCAACATTGAAAAACACCAACAAATACAACAACAACCTCAACATTGAAAAACAACAACAACTTCAACATTGAAAAACACCAACAAATTAAACAACAACCTCAACATTGAATAACAACAACAACCTCAACATTGAAAAACAGCAACAACCTGAACATTGAAAAACACCAACCAATTCAACAACAACCTGAACATTGAAAAACAACAACAACCTCAACATTGAAAAACACCAACAAATTCAACAACAACTTCAACATTGAAAAACACCAACAAATTCAACAACAACCTCGAAATTGAAAAACACCAACAAATTCAACAACTACCTCAACATTGAAAAACAACAACAACCTCAACTTTTAAAAACACCAACAAATTCAACAACAACCTCAACATTGAAAAACACCAACAAATTCAACATAAACCTCAACATTTAAAAACGCCAACAAATTCAACAACAACCTCAACATTGAAAAACACCAACAAATTCAACATTAACCTCAACATTGAAAAACAACAACAACCTCAACATTGAAAAACACCAACAAATTCAACAACAACCTCAACATTGAAAAACACCAACAAATTCAACAACAACATCAACATTGAAAAACAACAACAACCTCAACATTGAAAAACACCAACAAATTCAACAACAACCTCAACATTGAAAAACAACAACAACCTCAACATTGAAAAACACCAACAAATTCAACAACAACCTCAACATTGAAAAACACCAACAAATTCATCAACAACCTCAGCATTGAAAAACAACAACAACCTCAACATTGAAAAACACCAACAAATTCAACAACAACCTCAACATTGAAAAACAACAACAACCTCAACATTGAAAAACACCAACAAATTCAACAACAACTTCAACATTGAAAAACACCAACAAATTCAAAAACAACCTCGAAATTGAAAAACACCAACAAATTCAACAACAACTTCAACATTGAAAAATAACAACAACCTCAACATTGAAAAACAACAACAACCTCAACATTGAAAAACACCAACAAATTCAACAACAACCTCAACACTGAAAAACAACAACAACCTCAACATAAATAACACCAACAAATTCAACAACAACTTCAACATTGAAAAACACCAACAAATTCAACAACAACCTCGACATTGAAAAACACCATCAAATTCAACAACAACCTCAACATTGAAAAACAACAACAACCTCAACATTGAAAAACACCAACAAATTCAACAACAACCTCAACATTGAAAAACACCAACAAATTCAACAACAACCTCAACATTTAAAAACGCCAACAAATTCAACAACAACCTCCACATTGAACAACAACAACAACCTCAACATTGAAAAACACCAACAAATTCAACAACAACCTCAACATTGAAAAACAGCAACAACCTCAACATTGAAAAACACCAACAAATTCAACAACAACCTCAACATTTAAAAACACCAACAAATTCAACAACAACCTCAACATTGAAAAACACCAACAAATTCAACAACAACTTCAACATTGAAAAACACCAACAAATTCAACAACAACCTCGACATTGAAAAACACCAACAAATTCAACAACAACCTCAACATTGAAAAACTACAACAACCTCAACATTGAAAAACACCAACAAATACAACAACAACCTCAACATTGAAAAACAACAACAATCTCAACATTGAAAAACACCAACAAATTCAACAACAGCCTCAACATTGAAAACACCAACAAATTCAACAACAACCTCAACATTGAAAAACAACAACAACCTCAACATTGAAAAACACCAACCAATTCAACAACAACCTGAACATTGAAAAACAACAACAACCACAACATTGAAAAACACCAACAAATTCAACAACACATCAACATTTAAAAACACCAACAAATTCAACAACAACCTCGAAATTGAAAAACACCAACAAATTCAACAACAACCTCAACATTGAAAAACAACAACAACCTCAACATTGAAGAACACCAACAAATTCAACAACAACCTCAACATTGAAAAACACCAACAAATTCAACATAAACCTCAACATTTAAAAACGCCAACAAATTCAACAACAACCTCAACATTGAAAAACACCAACAAATTCAACAGTAACCTCAACATTGAAAAACAACAACAACCTCAACATTGAAAAACACCAACAAGTTCAACAACAACCTCAACATTGAAAAACACCAACAAATTCAACAACAACCTCAACATTGAAAAACAACAACAACCTCAACATTGAAAAACACCATCAAATTCAACAGAAACCTCAACTTTGAAAAACAACAACAACCTCACCATTGAAAAACACCAAGAAATTCAACAACAACCTCCACATTGAAAAACACCAACAAATTCAACAACAACCTCAGCATTGAAAAACAACAAGAACCTCAACATTGAAAAACACCAACAAATTGAACAACAACCTCAACATTGAAAAACCCCAACAAATTCAACAACATCCTCGACATTGAAAAACACCAACAAATTCAACAACAACCTCAACATTGAAAAACTACAACAACCTCAACATTGAAAAACACCAACAAATACAACAACAACCTCAATATTGAAAAACAACAACAACCTCAACATTGAAAAACACCAACAAATTGAACAACAACCTCAACATTGAAAACACCAACAAATTCATCAACAACCTCAACATTGAAAAACAACAACAACCTCAACATTGAAAAACAACAACAACCTCAACATTGAAAAACACCAACCAATTCAACAACAACCTGAACATTGAAAAACAACAACAACTTCAACATTGAAAAACACCAACAAATTCAACAACAACCTCGAAATTGAAAAACACCAACAAATTCAACAACAACCTCAACATTGAAAAACAACAACAGCCTCAACATTGAAAAACACCAACAAATTCAACAACAACCTCAACATTGAAAAACACCAACAAATTCAACAACAACCTCAACATTGAAAAACACCAACAAATTCAACAACAACCTCAACATTGAAAAACAACAACAACCTCAACATTGAAAAACAACAACAAATTCAACAACAACCTCAACATTGAAAAACACCAACAAATTCAACAACAACCTCAACATTGAAAAACAACAACAACCTCAACATTGAAAAACACCAACCAATTCAACAACAACCTGAACATTGAAAAACAACAACAACCTCAAAATTGAAAAACACCAACAAATTCAACAACAACTTCAACATTGAAAAACACCAACAAATTCAACAACAACCTCGAAATTGAAAAACACCAACAAATTCAACAACAACCTCAACATTGAAAAACAACAACAGCCTCAACATTGAAAAACACCAACAAATTCAACAACAACCTCAACATTGAAAAACACCAACAAATTCAACAACAACCTCAACATTGAAAAACACCAACAAATTCAACAACAACCTCAACATTGAAAAACAACAACAACCTCAACATTGAAAAACAACAACAAATTCAACAACAACCTCAACATTGAAAAACACCAACAAATTCAACAACAACCTCAACATTGAAAAACAACAACAACCTCAACATAAAAAACACCAACAAATTCAACAACAACTTCAACATTGAAAAACACCAACAAATTCAACAACAACCTCGACATTGAAAAGCACCATCAAATTCAACAACAACCTCAACATTGAAAAACAACAACAACCTCAACATTGAAAAACACCAACAAATTCAACAACAACCTCAACATTGAAAGACACCAACAAATTCAACAACAACCTCAACATTGAAAAAGAACAACAACCTCAACATTGAAAAACACCAACAAATTCAACAACAACCTCAACATTGAAAAACAACAACAACCTCAACATTGAAAAACAACAACAAATTCAACAACAACCTCAACATTGAAAAACACCAACAAATTCAACAACAACCTCAACATTGAAAAACAACAACAACCTCAACATAAAAAACACCAACAAATTCAACAACAACTTCAACATTGAAAAACACCAACAAATTCAACAACAACCTCGACATTGAAAAGCACCATCAAATTCAACAACAACCTCAACATTGAAAAACAACAACAACCTCAACATTGAAAAACACCAACAAATTCAACAACAACCTCAACATTGAAAAACACCAACAAATTCAACAACAACCTCCACATTGAACAACAACAACATCCTCAACATTGAAAAACACCAACAAATTCAACAACAACCTCAACATTGAAAAACAACAACAACCTCAACATTGAAAATCACCAACAAATTCAACAACAACCTCAACATTTAAAAACACCAACAAATTCAACAACAACCTCAACATTGAAAAACACCAACAAATTCAACAACAACTTCAACATTGAAAAACACCAACAAATTCAACAACAACCTCGACATTGAAAAACACCAACAAATTCAACAACAACCTCAAAATTGAAAAAGTACAACAACCTCAACATTGAAAAACACCAACAAATACAACAACAACCTCAACATTGAAAAACAACAACAACCTCAACATTGAAAAACACCAACAAATTAAACAAGAACCTCAACATTGAATAACAACAACAACCTCAACATTGAAAAACAACAACAACCTGAACATTGAAAAACACCAACCAATTGAACAACAACCTGAACATTGAAAAACAACAACAACCTCAACATTGAAAAACACCAACAAATTCAACAACAACTTCAACATTGAAAAACACCAACAAATTCAACAACAACCTCGAAATTGAAAAACACCAACAAATTCAACAACTACCTCAACATTGAAAAACAACAACAACCTCAACTTTGAAAAACACCAACAAATTCAACAACAACCTCAACATTGAAAAACACCAACAAATTCAACATAAACCTCAACATTTAAAAACGCCAACAAATTCAACAACAACCTCAACATTGAAAAACACCAACAAATTCAACATTAACCTCAACATTGAAAAACAACAACAACCTCAACATTGAAAAACACCAACAAATTCAACAACAACCTCAACATTGAAAAACACCAGCAAATTCAACAACAACCTCAACATTGAAAAACAACAACAACCTCAACATTGAAAAACACCAACAAATTCAACAACAACCTCAACATTGAAAAACAACAACAACCTCAACATTGAAAAACACCAACAAATTCAACAACAACCTCAACATTGAAAAACACCAACAAATTCATCAACAACCTCAGCATTGAAAAACAACAACAACCTCAACATTGAAAAACACCAACAAATTCAACAACAACCTCAACATTGAAAAACAACAACAACCTCAACATTGAAAAACACCAACAAATTCAACAACAACTTCAACATTGAAAAACACCAACAAATTCAACAACAACCTCGAAATTGAAAAACACCAACAAATTCAACAACAACCTCAACATTGAAAAATAACAACAACCTCAACATTGAAAAACAACAACAACCTCAACATTGAAAAACACCAACAAATTCAACAACAACCTCAACACTGAAAAACAACAACAACCTCAACATAAATAACACCAACAAATTCAACAACTACTTCAACATTGAAAAACACCAACAAATTCAACAACAACCTCGACATTGAAAAACACCATCAAATTCAACAACAACCTCAACATTGAAAAACAACAACAACCTCAACATTGAAAAACACCAACAAATTCAACAACAACCTCAACATTGAAAAGCACCAACAAATTCAACAACAACCTCAACATTTAAAGACGCCAACAAATTCAACAACAACCTCCACATTGAACAACAACAACAACCTCAACATTGAAAAACACCAACAAATTCAACAACAACCTCAACATTGAAAAACAGCAACAACCTCAACATTGAAAAACACCAACAAATTCAACAACAACCTCAACATTTAAAAACACCAACAAATTCAACAACAACCTCAACATTGAAAAACACCAACAAATTCAACAACAACTTCAACATTGAAAAACACCAACAAATTCAACAACAACCTCGACATTGAAAAACACCAACAAATTCAACAACAACCTCAACATTGAAAAACTACAACAACCTCAACATTGAAAAACACCAACAAATACCACAACAACCTCAACATTGAAAAACAACAACAACCTCAACATTGAAAAACACCAACAAATTCAACAACAGCCTCAACATTGAAAACACCAAGAAATTCAACAACAACCTCAACATTGAAAAACAACAACAACCTCAACATTGAAAAACACCAACCAATTCAACAACAACCTCAACATTGAAAAACAACAACAACCTCAACATTGAAAAACACCAACAAATTCAACAACAACTTCAACATTGAAAAACACCAACAAATTCAACAACAACCTCGAAATTGAAAAACACCAACAAATTCAACAACTACCTCAACATTGAAAAACAACAACAACCTCAACTTTGAAAAACACCAACAAATTCAACAACAACCTCAACATTGAAAAACACCAACAAATTCAACATAAACCTCAACATTTAAAAACGCCAACAAATTCAACAACAACCTCAACATTGAAAAACACCAACAAATTCAACATTAACCTCAACATTGAAAAACAACAACAACCTCAACATTGAAAAACACCAACAAATTCAACAACAACCTCAACATTGAAAAACACCAACAAATTCAACAACAACCTCAACATTGAAAAACACCAACAAATTCAACAACAACTTCAACATTGAAAAACACCAACAAATTCAACAACAACCTCGACATTGAAAAACACCAACAAATTCAACAACAACCTCAACATTGAAAAACTACAACAACCTCAACATTGAAAAACACCAACAAATACCACAACAACCTCAACATTGAAAAACAACAACAACCTCAACATTGAAAAACACCAACAAATTCAACAACAGCCTCAACATTGAAAACACCAAGAAATTCAACAACAACCTCAACATTGAAAAACAACAACAACCTCAACATTGAAAAACACCAACCAATTCAACAACAACCTCAACATTGAAAAACAACAACAACCACAACATTGAAAAACACCAACAAATTCAACAACAACTTCAACATTGAAAAACACCAACAAATTCAACAACAACCTCGAAATTGAAAAACACCAACAAATTCAACAACTACCTCAACATTGAAAAACAACAACAACCTCAACTTTGAAAAACACCAACAAATTCAACAACAACCTCAACATTGAAAAACACCAACAAATTCAACATAAACCTCAACATTTAAAAACGCCAACAAATTCAACAACAACCTCAACATTGAAAAACACCAACAAATTCAACATTAACCTCAACATTGAAAAACAACAACAACCTCAACATTGAAAAACACCAACAAATTCAACAACAACCTCAACATTGAAAAACACCAACAAATTCAACAACAACCTCAACATTGAAAAACAACAACAACCTCAACATTGAAAAACACCAACAAATTCAACAACAACCTCAACATTGAAAAACAACAACAACCTCAACATTGAAAAACACCAACAAATTCAACAACAACCTCAACATTGAAAAACACCAACAAATTCATCAACAACCTCAGCATTGAAAAACAACAACAACCTCAACATTGAAAAACACCAACAAATTCAACAACAACCTCAACATTGAAAAACAACAACAACCTCAACATTGAAAAACACCAACAAATTCAACAACAACCTCGAAATTGAAAAACACCAACAAATTCAACAACAACCTCAACATTGAAAAATAACAACAACCTCAACATTGAGAAACAACAACAACCTCAACATTGAAAAACACCAACAAATTCAACAACAACCTCAACACTGAAAAACAACAACAACCTCAACACAAATAACACCAACAAATTCAACAACAACTTCAACATTGAAAAACACCAACAAATTCAACAACAACCTCGACATTGAAAAACACCATCAAATTCAACAACAACCTCCACATTGAAAAACAACAACAACCTCAACATTGAAAAACACCAACAAATTCAACAACAACCTCAACATTGAAAAACACCAACAAATTCAACAACAACCTCAACATTTAAAAACGCCAACAAATTCAACAACAACCTCCACATTGAACAACAACAACAACCTCAACATTGAAAAACACCAACAAATTCAACAACAACCTCAACATTGAAAAACAGCAACAACCTCAACATTGAAAAACACCAACAAATTCAACAACAACCTCAACATTTAAAAACACCAACAAATTCAACAACAACCTCAACATTGAAAAACACCAACAAATTCAACAACAACTTCAACATTGAAAAACACCAACAAATTCAACAACAACCTCGACATTGAAAAACACCAACAAATTCAACAACAACCTCAACATTGAAAAACTACAACAACCTCAACATTGAAAAACACCAACAAATACAACAACAACCTCAACATTGAAAAACAACAACAACCTCAACATTGAAAAACACCAACAAATTCAACAACAGCCTCAACATTGAAAACACCAACAAATTCAACAACAACCTCAACATTGAAAAACAACAACAACCTCAACATTGAAAAACACCAACCAATTCAACAACAACCTGAACATTGAAAAACAACAACAACCACAACATTGAAAAACACCAACAAATTCAACAACACATCAACATTTAAAAACACCAACAAATTCAACAACAACCTCGAAATTGAAAAACACCAACAAATTCAACAACAACCTCAACATTGAAAAACAACAACAACCTCAACATTGAAGAACACCAACAAATTCAACAACAACCTCAACATTGAAAAACACCAACAAATTCAACATAAACCTCAACATTTAAAAACGCCAACAAATTCAACAACAACCTCAACATTGAAAAACACCAACAAATTCAACAGTAACCTCAACATTGAAAAACAACAACAACCTCAACATTGAAAAACACCAACAAGTTCAACAACAACCTCAACATTGAAAAACACCAACAAATTCAACAACAACCTCAACATTCAAAAACAACAACAACCTCAACATTGAAAAACACCATGAAATTCAACAAAAAACCTCAACATTGAAAAACAACAACAAACTCAACATTGAAAAACACCAAGAAATTCAACAACAACCTCAACATTGAAAAACACCAACAAATTCAACAACAACCTCAGCATTGAAAAACAACAAGAACCTCAACATTGAAAAACACCAACAAATTGAACAACAACCTCAACATTGAAAAACCCCAACAAATTCAACAACATCCTCGACATTGAAAAACACCAACAAATTCAACAACAACCTCAACATTGAAAAACTACAACAACCTCAACATTGAAAAACACCAACAAATACAACAACCTCAATATTGAAAAACAACAACAACCTCAACATTGAAAAACACCAACAAATTGAACAACAACCTCAACATTGAAAACACCAACAAATTCATCAACAACCTCAACATTGAAAAACAACAACAACCTCAACATTGAAAAACAACAACAACCTCAACATTGAAAAACACCAACCAATTCAACAACAACCAGAACATTGAAAAACAACAACAACCTCATAATTGAAAAACACCAACAAATTCAACAACAACTTCAACATTGAAAAACACCAACAAATTCAACAACAACCTCGAAATTGAAAACACCAACAAATTCAACAACAACCTCAACATTGAAAAACAACAACAACCTCAACATTGAAAAACACCAACAAATTCAACAACAACCTCAACATTGAAAAACATCAACAAATTCAACATAAACCTCAACATTTAAAAAAGCCAACAAATTCAAGAACAACTTCAACATTGCAAAACACCAACAAATTCAACAATAACCTCAACATTGAAAAACAACAACAACCTCAACATTGAAAAACACCAACAAATTCAACAACAACCTCAACATTGAAAAACACCAACAAATTCAACAACAACCTCAACATTGAAAAACAACAACAACCTCAACATTGAAAAACACCAACAAATTCAACAACAACCTCAACATTGAAAAACAACAACAACCTCAACATTGAAAAACACCAACAAATTCAACAACAACCTCAACATTGAAAAACATCAACAAATTCAACAATCTCAGCATTGAAAAACAACAACAACCTCAACATTGAAAAACACCAACAAATTCAACAACAACCTCAACATTGAAAAACAACAACAACCTCAACATTGAAAACTACCAACAAATTCAACAACAACTTCAACATTGAAAAACACCAACAAATTCAACAACAACCTCGAAATTGAAAAACACCAACAAATTCAACAACAACCTCAACATTGACAAAAAACAACAACCTGAACATTGAAAAACACCAACAAATTCAACAACAACCTCAGCATTGAAAAAACAACAACAACCGCAACATTGAAAAACACCAATATATTCAACAACAACCTCAACATTTAAAAACACCAACAAATTGAAGAACAACCTCAAAATTTAAAAACAGCAACAACCTCAACATTGTAAAACACCAACAAATTCAACAACAACCTCAACATTGAAAAACAACAACAACCTCAACATTGAAAAACACCAACAAATTCAACAACAACTTCAACATTGAAAAACACCAACAAATTCAACAACAACCTCGACATTGAAAAACACCATCAAATTCAACAACAACCTCAACATTGAAAAACAACAACAACCTCAACATTGAAAAACACCAACAAATTCAACAACAACCTCAACATTGAAAAAACACCAACAAATTCAACAACAACCTCAACATTTAAAAACGCCAACAAATTCAACAACAACCTCCACATTGAACAACAACAACAACCTCAACATTGAAAAAACACCAACAAATTCAACAACAACCTCAACATTGAAAAACAGCAACAACCTCAACATTGAAAAACACCAACAAATTCAACAACAACCTCAACATTTAAAAACACCAACAAATTCAACAACAACCTCAACATTGAAAAACACCAACAAATTCAACAACAACTTCAACATTGAAAAACACCAACAAATTCAACAACAACCTCGACATTGAAAAACACCAACAAATTCAACAACAACCTCAACATTGAAAAACTACAACAACCTCAACATTGAAAAACACCAACAAATACAACAACAACCTCAACATTGAAAAACAACAACAATCTCAACATTGAAAAACACCAACAAATTCAACAACAGCCTCAACATTGAAAACACCAACAAATTCAACAACAACCTCAACATTGAAAAACAACAACAACCTCAACATTGAAAAACACCAACCAATTCAACAACAACCTGAACATTGAAAAACAACAACAACCACAACATTGAAAAAACACCAACAAATTCAACAACACATCAACATTTAAAAACACCAACAAATTCAACAACAACCTCGAAATTGAAAAAACACCAACAAATTCAACAACAACCTCAACATTGAAAAACAACAACAACCTCAACATTGAAGAACACCAACAAATTCAACAACAACCTCAACATTGAAAAACACCAACAAATTCAACATAAACCTCAACATTTAAAAACGCCAACAAATTCAACAACAACCTCAACATTGAAAAACACCAACAAATTCAACAGTAACCTCAACATTGAAAAACAACAACAACCTCAACATTGAAAAACACCAACAAGTTCAACAACAACCTCAACATTGAAAAACACCAACAAATTCAACAACAACCTCAACATTGAAAAACAACAACAACCTCAACATTGAAAAACACCATCAAATTCAACAGAAACCTCAACATTGAAAAACAACAACAACCTCAACATTGAAAAACACCAAGAAATTCAACAACAACCTCAACATTGAAAAACACCAACAAATTCAACAACAACCTCAGCATTGAAAAACAACAAGAACCTCAACATTGAAAAACACCAACAAATTGAACAACAACCTCAACATTGAAAAACCCCAACAAATTCAACAACATCCTCGACATTGAAAAACACCAACAAATTCAACAACAACCTCAACATTGAAAAACTACAACAACCTCAACATTGAAAAACACCAACAAATACAACAACAACCTCAATATTGAAAAACAACAACAACCTCAACATTGAAAAACACCAACAAATTGAACAACAACCTCAACATTGAAAACACCAACAAATTCATCAACAACCTCAACATTGAAAAACAACAACAACCTCAACATTGAAAAACAACAACAACCTCAACATTGAAAAACACCAACCAATTCAACAACAACCTGAACATTGAAAAACAACAACAACCTCAAAAATTGAAAAACACCAACAAATTCAACAACAACTTCAACATTGAAAAACACCAACAAATTCAACAACAACCTCGAAATTGAAAAACACCAACAAATTCAACAACAACCTCAACATTGAAAAACAACAACAGCCTCAACATTGAAAAACACCAACAAAATTCAACAACAACCTCAACATTGAAAAAACACCAACAAATTCAACAACAACCTCAACATTGAAAAACACCAACAAATTCAACAACAACCTCAACATTGAAAAACAACAACAACCTCAACATTGAAAAACAACAACAAATTCAACAACAACCTCAACATTGAAAAACACCAACAAATTCAACAACAACCTCAACATTGAAAAACAACAACAACCTCAACATTGAAAAACACCAACCAATTCAACAAACAACCTGAACATTGAAAAACAACAACAACCTCAAAATTGAAAAAACACCAACAAATTCAACAACAACTTCAACATTGAAAAACACCAACAAATTCAACAACAACCCCTCGAAATTGAAAAACACCAACAAATTCAACAACAACCTCAACATTGAAAAACAACAACAGCCTCAACATTGAAAAACACCAACAAATTCAACAACAACCTCAACATTGAAAAACACCAACAAATTCAACACCAACCTCAACATTGAAAAACACCAACAAATTCAACAACAACCTCAACATTGAAAAACAACAACAACCTCAACATTGAAAAACAACAACAAATTCAACAACAACCTCAACATTGAAAAACACCAACAAATTCAACAACAACCTCAACATTGAAAAACAACAACAACCTCAACATAAAAAACACCAACAAATTCAACAACAACTTCAACATTGAAAAACACCAACAAATTCAACAACAACCTCGACATTGAAAAGCACCATCAAATTCAACAACAACCTCAACATTGAAAAAACAACAACAACCTCAACATTGAAAAACACCAACAAATTCAACAACAACCTCAACATTGAAAGACACCAACAAATTCAACAACAACCTCAACATTGAAAAAGAACAACAACCTCAACATTGAAAAACACCAACAAATTCAACAACAACCTCAACATTGAAAAACAACAACAACCTCAACATTGAAAAACAACAACAAATTCAACAACAACCTCAACATTGAAAAACACCAACAAATTCAACAACAACCTCAACATTGAAAAACACCAACAAATTCAACAACAACCTCAACATTGAAAAACAACAACAACCTCAACATTGAAAAACAACAACAAATTCAACAACAACCTCAACATTGAAAAACACCAACAAATTCAACAACAACCTCAACATTGAAAAACAACAACAACCTCAACATTGAAAAACACCAACCAATTCAACAACAACCTGAACATTGAAAAACAACAACAACCTCAAAATTGAAAAACACCAACAAATTCAACAACAACTTCAACATTGAAAAACACCAACAAATTCAACAACAACCTCGAAATTGAAAAACACCAACAAATTCAACAACAACCTCAACATTGAAAAACAACAACAGCCTCAACATTGAAAAACACCAACAAATTCAACAACAACCTCAACATTGAAAAACACCAACAAATTCAACACCAACCTCAACATTGAAAAACACCAACAAATTCAACAACAACCTCAACATTGAAAAACAACAACAACCTCAACATTGAAAAACAACAACAAATTCAACAACAACCTCAACATTGAAAAACACCAACAAATTCAACAACAACCTCAACATTGAAAAACAACAACAACCTCAACATAAAAAAACACCAACAAATTCAACAACAACTTCAACATTGAAAAACACCAACAAATTCAACAACAACCTCGACATTGAAAAGCACCATCAAATTCAACAACAACCTCAACATTGAAAAACAACAACAACCTCAACATTGAAAAACACCAACAAATTCAACAACAACCTCAACATTGAAAGACACCAACAAATTCAACAACAACCTCAACATTGAAAAAGAACAACAACCTCAACATTGAAAAACACCAACAAATTCAACAACAACCTCAACATTGAAAAACAACAACAACCTCAACATTGAAAAACAACAACAAATTCAACAACAACCTCAACATTGAAAAACACCAACAAATTCAACAACAACCTCAACATTGAAAAACAACAACAACCTCAACATAAAAAACACCAACAAATTCAACAACAACTTCAACATTGAAAAACACCAACAAATTCAACAACAACCTCGACATTGAAAAGCACCATCAAATTCAACAACAACCTCAACATTGAAAAACAACAACAACCTCAACATTGAAAAACACCAACAAATTCAACAACAACCTCAACATTGAAAAACACCAACAAATTCAACAACAACCTCCACATTGAACAACAACAACATCCTCAACATTGAAAAACACCAACAAATTCAACAACAACCTCAACATTGAAAAACAACAACAACCTCAACATTGAAAATCACCAACAAATTCAACAACAACCTCAACATTTAAAAACACCAACAAATTCAACAACAACCTCAACATTGAAAAACACCAACAAATTCAACAACAACTTCAACATTGAAAAACACCAACAAATTCAACAACAACCTCGACATTGAAAAACACCAACAAATTCAACAACAACCTCAAAATTGAAAAAGTACAACAACCTCAACATTGAAAAACACCAACAAATACAACAACAACCTCAACATTGAAAAAACAACAACAACATCAACATTGAAAAACACCAACAAATTAAACAAGAACCTCAACATTGAATAACAACAACAACCTCAACATTGAAAAACAACAACAACCTGAACATTGAAAAACACCAACCAATTGAACAACAACCTGAACATTGAAAAACAACAACAACCTCAACATTGAAAAACACCAACAAATTCAACAACAACTTCAACATTGAAAAACACCAACAAATTCAACAACAACCTCGAAATTGAAAAACACCAACAAATTCAACAACTACCTCAACATTGAAAAACAACAACAACCTCAACTTTGAAAAAACACCAACAAATTCAACAACAACCTCAACATTGAAAAACACCAACAAATTCAACATAAACCTCAACATTTAAAAACGCCAACAAATTCAACAACAACCTCAACATTGAAAAACACCAACAAATTCAACATTAACCTCAACATTGAAAAACAACAACAACCTCAACATTGAAAAACACCAACAAATTCAACAACAACCTCAACATTGAAAAACACCAACAAATTCAACAACAACCTCAACATTGAAAAACAACAACAACCTCAACATTGAAAAACACCAACAAATTCAACAACAACCTCAACATTGAAAAACAACAACAACCTCAACATTGAAAAACACCAACAAATTCAACAACAACCTCAACATTGAAAAACACCAACAAATTCATCAACAACCTCAGCATTGAAAAACAACAACAACCTCAACATTGAAAAACACCAACAAATTCAACAACAACCTCAACATTGAAAAACAACAACAACCTCAACATTGAAAAAACACCAACAAATTCAACAACAACTTCAACATTGAAAAACACCAACAAATTCAACAACAACCTCGAAATTGAAAAACACCAACAAATTCAACAACAACCTCAACATTGAAAAATAACAACAACCTCAACATTGAAAAACAACAACAACCTCAACATTGAAAAACACCAACAAATTCAACAACAACCTCAACACTGAAAAACAACAACAACCTCAACATAAAAAAAACCAACAAATTCAACAACTACTTCAACATTGAAAAACACCAACAAATTCAACAACAACCTCGACATTGAAAAACAACAACAACCTCAACATTGAAAAACACCAACCAATTCAACAACAACCTGAACATTGAAAAACAACAACAACCTCAAAATTGAAAAACACCAACAAATTCAACAACAACTTCAACATTGAAAAACACCAACAAATTCAACAACAACCTCGAAATTGAAAAACACCAACAAATTCAACAACAACCTCAACATTGAAAAACAACAACAGCCTCAACATTGAAAAACACCAACAAATTCAACAACAACCTCAACATTGAAAAACACCAACAAATTCAACACCAACCTCAACATTGAAAAACACCAACAAATTCAACAACAACCTCAACATTGAAAAACAACAACAACCTCAACATTGAAAAACAACAACAAATTCAACAACAACCTCAACATTGAAAAACACCAACAAATTCAACAACAACCTCAACATTGAAAAACAACAACAACCTCAACATAAAAAAACACCAACAAATTCAACAACAACTTCAACATTGAAAAACACCAACAAATTCAACAACAACCTCGACATTGAAAAGCACCATCAAATTCAACAACAACCTCAACATTGAAAAACAACAACAACCTCAACATTGAAAAACACCAACAAATTCAACAACAACCTCAACATTGAAAGACACCAACAAATTCAACAACAACCTCAACATTGAAAAAGAACAACAACCTCAACATTGAAAAACACCAACAAATTCAACAACAACCTCAACATTGAAAAACAACAACAACCTCAACATTGAAAAACAACAACAAATTCAACAACAACCTCAACATTGAAAAACACCAACAAATTCAACAACAACCTCAACATTGAAAAACAACAACAACCTCAACATAAAAAACACCAACAAATTCAACAACAACTTCAACATTGAAAAACACCAACAAATTCAACAACAACCTCGACATTGAAAAGCACCATCAAATTCAACAACAACCTCAACATTGAAAAACAACAACAACCTCAACATTGAAAAACACCAACAAATTCAACAACAACCTCAACATTGAAAAACACCAACAAATTCAACAACAACCTCCACATTGAACAACAACAACATCCTCAACATTGAAAAACACCAACAAATTCAACAACAACCTCAACATTGAAAAACAACAACAACCTCAACATTGAAAATCACCAACAAATTCAACAACAACCTCAACATTTAAAAACACCAACAAATTCAACAACAACCTCAACATTGAAAAACACCAACAAATTCAACAACAACTTCAACATTGAAAAACACCAACAAATTCAACAACAACCTCGACATTGAAAAACACCAACAAATTCAACAACAACCTCAAAATTGAAAAAGTACAACAACCTCAACATTGAAAAAACACCAACAAATACAACAACAACCTCAACATTGAAAAAACAACAACAACCTCAACATTGAAAAACACCAACAAATTAAACAAGAACCTCAACATTGAATAACAACAACAACCTCAACATTGAAAAACAACAACAACCTGAACATTGAAAAACACCAACCAATTGAACAACAACCTGAACATTGAAAAACAACAACAACCTCAACATTGAAAAACACCAACAAATTCAACAACAACTTCAACATTGAAAAACACCAACAAATTCAACAACAACCTCGAAATTGAAAAAACACCAACAAATTCAACAACTACCTCAACATTGAAAAACAACAACAACCTCAACTTTGAAAAACACCAACAAATTCAACAACAACCTCAACATTGAAAAACACCAACAAATTCAACATAAACCTCAACATTTAAAAACGCCAACAAATTCAACAACAACCTCAACATTGAAAAACACCAACAAATTCAACACTAACCTCAACATTGAAAAACAACAACAACCTCAACATTGAAAAACACCAACAAATTCAACAACAACCTCAACATTGAAAAAACACCAACAAATTCAACAACAACCTCAACATTGAAAAACAACAACAACCTCAACATTGAAAAACACCAACAAATTCAACAACAACCTCAACATTGAAAAACAACAACAACCTCAACATTGAAAAACACCAACAAATTCAACAACAACCTCAACATTGAAAAACACCAACAAATTCATCAACAACCTCAGCATTGAAAAACAACAACCACCTCAACATTGAAAAACACCAACAAATTCAACAACAACCTCAACATTGAAAAAACAACAACAACCTCAACATTGAAAAACACCAACAAATTCAACAACAACTTCAACATTGAAAAACACCAACAAATTCAACAACAACCTCGAAATTGAAAAACACCAACAAATTCAACAACAACCTCAACATTGAAAAATAACAACAACCTCAACATTGAAAAACAACAACAACCTCAACATTGAAAAACACCAACAAATTCAACAACAACCTCAACACTGAAAAACAACAACAACCTCAACATAAATAACACCAACAAATTCAACAACTACTTCAACATTGAAAAAACACCAACAAATTCAACAACAACCTCGACATTGAAAAACACCATCAAATTCAACAACAACCTCAACATTGAAAAACAACAACAACCTCAACATTGAAAAACACCAACAAATTCAACAACAACCTCAACATTGAAAAGCACCAACAAATTCAACAACAACCTCAACATTTAAAGACGCCAACAAATTCAACAACAACCTCCACATTGAACAACAACAACAACCTCAACATTGAAAAAACACCAACAAATTCAACAACAACCTCAACATTGAAAAACAGCAACAACCTCAACATTGAAAAACACCAACAAATTCAACAACAACCTCAACATTTAAAAACACCAACAAATTCAACAACAACCTCAACATTGAAAAACACCAACAAATTCAACAACAACTTCAACATTGAAAAACACCAACAAATTCAACAACAACCTCGACATTGAAAAACACCAACAAATTCAACAACAACCTCAACATTGAAAAAACTACAACAACCTCAACATTGAAAAACACCAACAAATACCACAACAACCTCAACATTGAAAAACAACAACAACCTCAACATTGAAAAACACCAACAAATTCAACAACAGCCTCAACATTGAAAACACCAAGAAATTCAACAACAACCTCAACATTGAAAAACAACAACAACCTCAACATTGAAAAACACCAACCAATTCAACAACAACCTCAACATTGAAAAACAACAACAACCTCAACATTGAAAAACACCAACAAATTCAACAACAACTTCAACATTGAAAAACACCAACAAATTCAACAACAACCTCGAAATTGAAAAACACCAACAAATTCAACAACTACCTCAACATTGAAAAACAACAACAACCTCAACTTTGAAAAACACCAACAAATTCAACAACAACCTCAACATTGAAAAACACCAACAAATTCAACATAAACCTCAACATTTAAAAACGCCAACAAATTCAACAACAACCTCAACATTGAAAAAACACCAACAAATTCAACATTAACCTCAACATTGAAAAACAACAACAACCTCAACATTGAAAAACACCAACAAAATTCAACAACAACCTCAACATTGAAAAACACCAACAAATTCAACAACAACCTCAACATTGAAAAACAACAACAACCTCAACATTGAAAAACACCAACAAATTCAACAACAACCTCAACATTGAAAAACAACAACAACCTCAACATTGAAAAACACCAACAAATTCAACAACAACCTCAACATTGAAAAACACCAACAAATTCATCAACAACCTCAGCATTGAAAAACAACAACAACCTCAACATTGAAAAACACCAACAAATTCAACAACAACCTCAACATTGAAAAACAACAACAACCTCAACATTGAAAAACACCAACAAATTCAACAACAACCTCGAAATTGAAAAACACCAACAAATTCAACAACAACCTCAACATTGAAAAATAACAACAACCTCAACATTGAGAAACAACAACAACCTCAACATTGAAAAACACCAACAAATTCAACAACAACCTCAACACTGAAAAACAACAACAACCTCAACACAAATAACACCAACAAATTCAACAACAACTTCAACATTGAAAAACACCAACAAATTCAACAACAACCTCGACATTGAAAAAACACCATCAAATTCAACAACAACCTCAACATTGAAAAACAACAACAACCTCAACATTGAAAAACACCAACAAATTCAACAACAACCTCAACATTGAAAAACACCAACAAATTCAACAACAACCTCAACATTTAAAAACGCCAACAAATTCAACAACAACCTCCACATTGAACAACAACAACAACCTCAACATTGAAAAACACCAACAAATTCAACAACAACCTCAACATTGAAAAACAGCAACAACCTCAACATTGA